>CAJNIZ010022780.1:4897-20139 GCA_905231905.1 Symbiodinium pilosum
GACGGGCTCCCTCTTAAACCTGATTACGGTTTTTTTTTATCATCCCTCACATGCCCCTCCAAGAGTTGGGCTTTGAGGGTCTATCTAGGTCCTAGGTTGGACCTTAAAGCCCCTAAACCCTAAACCCGAAGCCTAGGAGTCAATTGGAAAGCTTCCCAGCCTGAAACGCCCAGGAGCGATACGTACCTAGGCAAGGTGAGGCTTCTCAAACGAAACCTTTAGCTGGGTGGTACTTTACAGGCCCTGCAAAATTTGTTTGTGAATGGGTTCCCTTATACAAGAATGGGGAAATCCTTCATTGTCTTAGAGTGCCACCTAGTTAAATGTTTCGGGCTTCGCGTGGTTTAATGTTTTTGGTTTCCTAAATCACATGTGTACCTGTGCCTGGACCCACTAACTTAGTAAAACAATTGCCCGAAACCCACAGAAAAAGTTGAAAAGGCCATTACGGGACCATTCTGCGTACTTCTGGGGTTCGGTTATGCTTTCATAGCCATCCTCATTTAGATGACCCAGGCTGTAGCTAATGACCGCCCAGGTGTTGCATGACTGCGGGTTTTAAAAGCACTGAATAGGATTGTAGCATTTCAGAGATACGTGCTTTTTGTTTGCATTTCGTTGTCCATATGATTCTTCATTCTTAGCCTGAACCCTAAACAGAACGCGCAAGAGCTTGGATGTTCTCTACAGGTGCCTAGCACTTCAGCTCTGACTGTTGCCTTGTGGGTCCGCACGCTCCAAAGCTGTTAAACCTTCGGACTCCGAAGCTCTCCCGCAACATCGGATCAGACCCACATGCGCGTTGCTTTAAGCTGACAGATACCCACCATGACCCAGGCAGGAGACTGTCAAATCCGCTCCCCCTAACAACACCCCCCAACCCATATGAATAACCCCCCCCATTTAACACCAATGCAAAGATGTAGACATTAATTAAGGGGAATGTTTATCATAGGGATAGGGGGGTTGTTATTCTAGGGATATACAGCCTAATGATGCACACCTTACCTAGACCTTAGATACCAGGAAGACCGTTTCAGCTTGGGTTTAGGGTTCAGGGATTACCAATGTTGTGATATTGTTCAATCACGCTTCTTGCATGGTTCTACTACAGCTACCCAAGAAAGCCTAGACTCCAACCACCGCTCACCACCGCTTTCCGTTTTGATCCTGATATTGCTAGATGACCACCATCTATATGAGACGGATGCCCTCCACCTCCCCAAAAGAAGAACAGCAAAACCTAGTTTGAACCTACTACTACGGTGGATACTAAAAAGCCTGCATGACCCCATGTATTTTATATATAGGGAATAATGGTACTATAATATGTTGATTAAGGTCATGCAAGATGTTTAGTATCAACAATATTCTCCAAGCTCTAGATCCCCAACCCCCCCCTACAATGCCCCAATACCTACACCCTGGAACCTACAGCTTCCAACCACTTTGCAGACCAGCAGCCACGGTGCAGATGCTACGAAACCCACAGCGAAGGCTCGGCTTCGTGGAAGGTCTGGAAACCTACCGATATCATGAGGCATGGGGATTCCTTGTTTCTTTATTTAGTGTACAGAAGCCTACTTAGCGAAACCATACGGGTCAAGGATTCGCTGTTAAAGCTTTCAGGGTTAGGGATAAGGGCCCGGAGGTTAAACCACGCAGCTGAGAGGATGTAGGAGCCTCAGGGGCTCATGGCTCAGCAATTGCCACTATCTCTCAAAACTCCAAATTTTCTGCCTAACCCCCAAAATCAACACTCTCCAGCCCAACAAGTGCTTCTTACCATATTGGGCAAATTCATTATCAGGAGAGCGGGTGCAGCTTAGGGGAGGGGATTATGGTGGGCTTGCATCCAGAGGAGCATTAGTCAAACTCCTAGTATCCCCTTGATAGCCCTTGTACTACTGCCGTATAAAATCACCTATATAACCACCCTTTTCAGGAGTTTAAACTATAGCTCAGATGACGTTCGAGCATGGGGGCTCCCACCCTAGATCAGGCCCTTTTGAGGAACGGTTACGTCAGGGAGAATGAACCAAGTTAACCACATTTGTCCTACCTGACCTGCCCAAAAACGGACCATAAAACTCAAACCTCAGCCTCTCCCAAAAATGCCTCTGTATATACGCCCATTACCGCCAACATGCCCCATGAAACGCTGAGCCCAAACTCCTGAACCTGGAACAACCCGGAGAACCCCCTAAACCCTAAACCCTTAACCGCCCTTTGCTCCCGTAGCCTGTCGGTTAGCAAAGCGACGGCTACCTGGATACATTCCAGCTTCAGGTTGAGGTAGGAGTTGCGTGGGGTGGTTTGGGATTGTATATACCAGGGTTTAGGGTTTAGGGCTGGGGATTTAGGGTTCAGGTTTTAGGGCTCAGAGAGATAGGTTGTGGAGTTGAAAAGGTCGCCACGAAGTCATGGGTCTCTGTTTGCAAAGATCCGCATGCCAGTCTTACTAGTACCATTACAATTCCGCTTAAAATTACTTACTCGTTCTTAGTATGGAGTGAGGGAGTATACTCCCTATAGAATGTGTTCCCGTATTCCATACTAACACCTAGAAGATTGCTACGAGTTTCGCGTTCATTTTACGAGATCGCCGTGAAATGCCTGGGGCTTCCCCACATAAATCGATGCATCCTCCAGTGGCTGGTGTGGAATGGACAAGAAAACAGAAGCTACCATGTTATTTGAGTGTGGGGACGCTTACAGCACGTGGCAAGTTGTTGGTAGTTTAACTTCGGGCTTCCGATTTATGGCTCTGGTACCTGTGTATGACGCAGGTCAAGATTTGGTGCGCATGTGCGCGTTTTAACTTCAGCTAAGGTCTGTGCAGCCGAGGTCGAGGTTCTAGCGAGAAAAAGGTTTGCGTGTCGACATCGTGGCCTGTGCCAAGGTCCCAACAACCCTGAACTCCAAGGAAGGCGGGAAATGACGGCTAATCCAGTCCAGACAGTTGAAAGGATCCGTCTCCCAACTCAGCTAGGGTACGTCATGTGTTTGTGCGGAATATTCCGAAGCTAAAGGGTTTGGGATCCCTTGGTACAGGGATTTATGGGAACTAGAAAAGGTGACAGAGCTGTTGTTCGCGCTCGTCCTTTGGTATGAAGGGATCCTGGGGGTTTGTTGTGATCATGACTGGGCTTGCTTTTCAGGAGCTTAAAGTAAGTTACTATCATAAGGAAACTCTGCTATTTACACATATACCCATCTTATGGTCTTGACAGCAACCCAGATGAGGAGGGTACACGGCTCCTTCCTCAGGATTGCAAAGGGGCTCTTCCGAGAAACTTCTAAGCAGCCGATCAAAAACAAACATCGTTTACGCAAGACTGCATCTGCGGTCTTCAGAACGAGATTCATAGCTTGTCTGCAAATGTCTGGCGCCAGATGATTGGAACCTTGCCAAGACCGAAGGTCTACGAAGAAGTCTCGCTGCCAGGCATATTTGTGTTTGGTTGCATTGTGCTTTGGTGGAGACCAAGACGGAAAGAGCCGTATTGAGGTGGCTTTGGCTTTGTTGCCTGCAAAACCATGCTCAACAAGCACAGGCATTGGAATTAAGAAGAGTCCTTCGAGCTTGTTCTCGACCAAGATGCAAGCAGCCAGCAGGTCGAAGTCATCTTTGCCATATGCGACTCTACCTAACACACCTCCTGACCTGCTCAAGTTCACTTGAACCGCACCTGAGTCCGAGCGTGTTGCTTTCTCCTGCACACGTAGGTGTGATGTGCTCCAGTTGCCGTTGAAAGGATCCAACTCCAGCAGCGAGTCCACCACTGATTGAAGAAACCTATGGCAAGTTAGTCGCATGCCGATGCACTGCAACAAGCGGTCAAGATGAGTGTGCGCAATTGCTTCCGTTCTGTGGGCAGATGAACATTGCAAGATCGCCCTGTCCTTAGACATGTGTGGAAACTGACCCACGTTTGCGAAACATCCTACCAAGAACGAGCCAATATCTGACACCTGAAAGCGTGTGGAGCTGTTGCATCCAACACTAATGCGCTGAGAACTCCTCAGGAGGTGATGTCCGGCTGCTGCCCAGATGTGTCCTCCTTCTAGAGCCACAAAAACAACGACCATGCCTGCATATCCGGACACGCGGTTGAAGTGAAAATACGAGCGGCGATCAGTGCCGCGAAGTGAAGCGGCTTTGAGTTGGATCAGGAGGCAGTCCTCAGGGCAACCCTTCCGCATGAAGATGGCATCTGCTTTAGAGGCTCCTGACAAACGCTGTATCTCATACTTAAGTGACGAGACAGACTTTGCAAACGCGGCCTGCAGGAGATTGAAAGCATGAGCTTCTTTTTGATAATTGCAGCCACTGATGTTGAGGCCACGTTCTCGGGCCTGCTCGCGTGTCTCACAGTATGCGACTTCCTCTGCGGATGGGAAGTTTAGGGACTTCTTCAGCCTCAGTTTATCCTGGGAACACTTGCTCCTCAAGAATTGATCGACTGCTTCTGCTGCCGTTGCTGCACAAGTGAAGCTGCCAACGTAGTGATTGCAACCTTGCACAGCCACCTGTGCAAAAAAGGAGTGGCCCTTCGAGGCGCGGTAGACGCCACGATACTTGGCTGACTCAACAGGCCCTGTATCGTCTAAGTTTGTCATGTGGCTGGCCGCCTTGTAATATGAACCACTGCAATGTCGGTTCTGCCTGGGCACAGCAAGTCTTGAAACACCCTGGCAGCACATCAGCCCGATTGCTGCAGGCATGCATGACTTTTTCACAGGAACACTGACCATTTGCTTGGCCGTCAGGCGGCCAGGCTTGGGAAGATCTGAAGAGCCAGGAACTCCAAACAGGGTGCTGGTCGGTGCCAGGCTCGCAAATTTGCAGTTCTACGTTCCCGTGGCAGAGAAAGGGCACATAACATTCACCAAACACATGCAGTCAACAATTGTAGCCCAAAGACTGCAAAGAACAGTACTAAAGCCACACTGCAGGCTATCAAAAGCCTGCACATCTGTCCTATTATAAGCTCACTGTAATCCCAAGAGAGACTCAACCCTCCTTTCAGCCAAGCGACCCCTCGAAGTACCTGTGAGGCAAAAGGAGGAAGGGTCTCCAGCTCAGGGGCTGTTGAGTGCATACTTGTGGATATTAGGGTATATGTTTGGGGGCTGGCAATAAAGAGGTCTGATATGCCCAAAATACACTACAGCCCTTATGTAGGGAATCCGAACAAAGGCTTCTCATTTTTGGAAACCCTGTTTCGTATCGAGGGTCAGATGGCTCGAGTCTGGGATCTGGGATCTGGGTTTAGGTTTGCTGCTTCGGGATTTTTTTGGGTCCAGATCTAGCGCTCTGTTTCGAGTACTGGCTGCAAAGTGAATTGAGGAGGTGTCAAGTTTTGTTTGGCCTCGGAACCTTGTCAAAAGCTTTTACTCCCCCACTTCCAACAAAGATTACTTCTCATATGTGCTATAGGCTAAACTCCTTAAAGGGGGTTGGGAGTATGATAGGGTTTACTAAGGGGGATACTAGGAGGTTAGAATTGGGCTCATCACCATCTTCAGCAGAATCTGCAGGAGACTAGGAGGGCTCTTCACGGCTTCCAGAGGCTTGAACTTAAAGTCTAACATACCCTACCGTGGATGGAGGAAATCTTGCATCGCTTTTACATCGTAGCTTTCTTTCAGCCCCGCACCACCCCTTAACATTGACATTGAAAGCCTACAGAAATACATTTTTTCCTCCCAAAGCCCGAAGTAATTAAACTCAATCCCAAATCTTTCCCTAGGTTTCTTAAGTCATGGGAGTGTCAGTCTGATTGTTAAAAACTTGGAAAGCAACGACATGTCTAAACCCTAGACCCAGGCCAGCTGTCGTAAGAGGATGTTTGCAACTCCAACCCTCAAAAGTAGGACCCTGTAACTGTTCTGCGGCTACAATCACGTCAATACTTCGGACAAAAAAGGCTTGTGGATCCATCCTAGACTTCTTCGGGTCATACTGTAGGTCCGACGGATTCAGGAGTCCTGGACTCTATGAAAATCTGCAATGGAGGCTGGTTACAGCCAATCCCGAACTTCAAGTGTAGGCCATGACTCGTCGGAGTTCGAACTAGGTTCCCATCAGCGCGACATGACTTGTACACACTCACAAAGGTTCCAGACCCCATAGACACTCGCCTGCACATAATTATCCAAAACCCTAAAGTAGATCGTTTAGCTTCCCTTGAAATACATCTTGAACGCTACCTACCGTAACTGGTGCATCAGCTTTCTAGCCCAAAAAACCGAAAGTAGCCAACCAAAAGCCCCACAATAGACCGCTGAAAATCAAGACACCTCAAGACACGTTCTGTACTACCCCTTGATCAAATGCGCTGAGGGACCCCAAGAAAGGCGCCGAAGCCACCGCAGAAGGCTCCTGTAACACTGGGGTGATGGAAGTAGTAACAATAGCAAGAAAGATCGTACTCCTCATGACCATACTACACATAATGGAGGAAACACTAGTATTCTACAAGATTGGCTTTAAAGGTTCTAGGTTTAGGGATTTTGGTAGTAGCTGTTACAACAAAAAGGACATGGCAGGGTCGCTTGCAAGGTTTGCGGCGATAGGTATCCTCATTGGAAAGCGGCATGGCTTAGGGTTCGGGGTCTTCGGCCCAGAGCAGCAAGTCTCTGGCAACAAAGAAGATTAGAAGATTTGACTTCAGAGTCGAGCTTGCGCTCATTATGGTTTAGTCCTTTATCAGAATGCCTGGCACGCAGTACCAAGTGAACAGCAAACGCAACTAATTATCAACACTGGCGATACATGAACCATATTACAAAAACCATCATACAACAACAACCTCAATGAAACGATGACAACGGTTGTGACACAGTGTGTGAGCGCGGTCTTCTGCCAAGTGATAGAAGGAGGGAGTACCCTCCCAAACTCATATCAAGCCCGAAAAAGGCAGTACAAACACAACCAGTGCTGTCCCCAAAAAGGGGCAGAATGATAATAGCAGCTTCCCTTTTTGTTTGGCTGTAGTGCAGCTCCAATTCGTTTACCACAGCTGATCCGTGTTTAGTGGTTTAGGGCTTATGTCTTCTGAAAGCTGAGATTAACGTTTTTAGTGCAAGACGTCTTTGAACACCTGTAACCTCAAAACTCGGCCCAACCGTGATTCGCGATGCTGCCAGATTCTTTTGAGGGCCATTCAGAAAGCCCCTCAAAATCCAGGAATAATGCCTATCCGAGCAATGAGTCCACCAGCAAGCTGTGGTCATGCAACAGGAGCCCTAAACTATGTCACATTTCCTTGGCAACTCCAGCCCTTAACCCTTAACAGCATGTGAAGCATTAAACCCTGAACCCTGAACTCTATCCACCGTAAACCTGCACTCAAGAGGTAGTGGGGCAGTGGACCTTCTTGATAACACCAATAGAATGCCCTGTAACAGTCCCTGTATTCCTCCCCTGCTGCCCTTTCTTTATAATACTTCAAGCAGTCCTGAAACCCTCCCCCAAGCTAACCTGGAACCTGAAATATGTCCGCATTTTTTGAGGATAATAATCTATATAGGTCCCCCTGCAAGGGTCCATGTTAGTTTTGCGCTGTTAAACCCTAAATCCGAAACCGCAAGCGCCGCTGAAGCCCTAACAGTTCCTGTGATGGCAGGGGCGTTAGGCTCGGCCGCATCCTTGGATCTGCAAAGCGCGGGGGCTGGTGTTTAGGGTTATGGTTTTTGTAATTTTTCTAGGTTTGGCGCAATTCGGGTTTAGGGTTAATCTGCTGGAAAGCACAAGCACCTGTGAGGAAATGGAAATTGCAGTAATACCCTAGCAAAAATTACAAAATGAGCCACTGAACAGCCTCGCGCTGAGGGGACTCAAGGGCCTACGGATCCAATAAAGGCATATTGGCCACGGAATCTCTCGAAGGCAGTGTTTTTATGGAAAGCTCATGAGATGGGACATTTCAAGGTCTATACCAATCTGTATAAGCCAAGGAGCTTCGCTGTATCCACAATGGCTCATTTTAAGGTAGCCGCATACAGGATTTGAATCATTGAGAGATGGGGACTTCCAAGAACTAGGGTCCTCTCCTGGGGGTTCCTATAGTAACGATCTTAGTATTTGCGGTTGTGTATAGGGGGCCCCTTTCTAGCGAATACACTGAGAGATCCTAGGCACTAAGCCTAAACTCTCAAACTTAAACCCAAAAATTCAGACCCCATAATGCCTAAACCTTGCAAGCCCTACTTCCCCAACCCCGTAAGCCTTGTAAGCCCTACTTCCCCAACCCCTAACCCCTTCATAGCCCCAGGCTCGGGAAGCAGCCGACCGAGCCACGGCTCAGGAGCCGGAAGCTTGCGAGGCTCCGCTTTGGGCGCCTCCTAATACGGTTTAAGCCTTAGGGTGTAGGATTTGATTTAGGGTTTTATGCAGATTTTATTTTTGCCAATCTAATTGTGGACTTGCTGGAAGGGGAGCAGAAAGGGGACCAGGGTCTCCAGCTGAGGAGGGTACTTGTCTTGTCAGAAACGATCTATCTCAAAAAGCATGGCACCTATGGGCGTGATGTGTACGCAGCCTAGTCTCTGCAAGGCATGGCAGCAACACTCTGGTTGCGTACAAAGCAGAACCACCATCCCGCCCCACTGATCCCTCCCAAGCGGCCTCCAGTGGGTGTTTTACGAACAGACTACCTAGGGTCTGAAAAAACCCAAACCCCAAAATCATTCCAGACTGTGTTTGTGAGGAGCTTTACGAGCAATGCGAAGGAACCAGGTAACCAAGCGCCATTGAACAAGGAATACCCAGCTTTTGCACACTGTCAGATACATGTGCAGGGCTTGGGACAAGGGATCTAATAGACTTGAGCCGTGGGTATTTCCAAAAAACCTCTTCTACAAGTCCCAAGGCAACACAAAAACTCGAAACCCAAAGAAAACCCTAAACTCCAAATTTGTGCTGGGCCTTGGCATCTGCTGGGGCTGATCGCCTCAGACCGCTGCGTCCCAAGGGTTAAGAATTTGCGGCTCTGGGACCACTGTTTCAAACCCTAAACCCCAAACCGCAAGGGGCTGAGGGTCTCGGGCTTTTTGCTTCCATGTCTGCTCTGGAGGTTTAGGCTTCTCTTTCTGGAATGCTTCTGGGCTGGCCCGAACCTATGAATAAACAAGACTGAAGTTTCTTGGCCTTGGGGTTTAGGGGGCTCAGGCTTTAGGCTTCAGGGTTTGGGATTTGGGGATGAGTCACTGTTTGGGCTTTGTGCTTCTGGGGGCTCTGGGAGAGAGCAGCAAGTAATTAACTCTCACAGATGTACTGACACAGAGGCAGACCCCCCACATGGATGCTGCTTAGGGGCCGCTGGACCAGGCCCTCAAGCCTTGTACTTGCATCTGTACTTCTTCGTAGTTGAGTAAAGCCAGGAGAACCACAAGTTCCAATTGATTTCGCCCGTCTCCTTTGAGCTCGACTTCGTAGTATCACTACAAGTACTGTTACAAGTGCTCTGTTTTCACTCGACATAGTAATCGTCGTGGTCGTCGCCGTCGTTGCCACCGACATTGTACCGCCAGCGCCTCCGCCGCCGCCGCCGCCGCCGCTGCTGCTGCTGCTATCTGCAGACATCATATCACAAAGGGATGTCGCCCATGCATTCCCTAGGCTCGCTCTGAAAGGTATGCGCCCATAGTCTTGCAGTCCATATACTTGAAAATCCCAATATACATCAGGTATGCAGCCTTATAGGCCCCAAAACTCCCAAAACGCGGCAAGCCAAAATGTTGGGGGCCCATAGTTTTAAGTCTGGACTTCCACCAGCTAATCCAACGCTACACCCTCAACCGCGGACCTCGAAGATGCTGCCACGGGATCGAAGTCCAGGCACTCTCGCACCTCCCAGACGCGCGTGCCCAGTCAGAAGGCATGTTTGCATAGCAGCCTTAAAGCATACAAACGAGTAGGGTGAGTGCATGGGTGCTGCCCCCACCCTGCAACAGTCTATGCGAAGGGTCTCATTAAGGGCCATATATATTCATATTGTGAATATTATCCAACTGCTACAGTGTTGGGGGCAACACCCAGCATAGGGCCCTCACAAATCAGGGTTGCTAGGCCGCGAAGGCATCCTTCAGTCATTTGATCACTGCACTGCATCGCCTAGGGCTCCTTCAATGATGATGCTGCTGAGCCCTGAATGACTAGAATAGCATTTGGGGTCTATATACTTTAGTTGTATAATGTAAAACAGCGCTGGGGTATATCATACTGTAGTTATGGAGTTGATCCTAAGATAATAATGTTGGTGATAACTCTCAAGCTTGTACAGCATGCGGCTTGTTTTGAGAAACGCTGACATGAGTGGCGAAGAAAAGTACTTGTTTCTCCCTTTGGACGCCACGCCTTGGGTTGAGCCACAATGGCTTTACAGGAATGTTGTCCGAATTGCACTTCCCACATTAATTAGAAGGGAACCAACCTCTGCTAGTCCCGTAGTATGCACCCACGGCTTATTCTTCACCCGGGCCTCGCGCCAGGTTCGCATGTCGCCCATGCTGTGCTTGTGAAGGACTTCTGTCTAAATTGCGGCTTGGCGGATTTTTGGACTTGAAAACTGTCAGGCCTTTCTAAGCCCTGTAGAGAACAGGGCTGAGACTGACCCTGGAACCATTGCAGACTACAATCCTTGTTGGATGGGTGAATATGGTGTTCCATGTTACCTTGGGTGCGTGTATGGCCGCAGCCAAGAGATCCATTCTCATGAGCATACCTACCTTGTGACCTTGATTGCATGGTTCAAAAAACCAGAGGACACAATGGCAACCAGCTGGGTCATGTAGGAGACTCAAAACTGGAGTAAAATTGGAGTAGGAGGGATTTAGGACATTCTACTACTGTTATACATCGCAAGGGTTATTAGGGAATAACGCCGGAGATTCAAGCTTCTACACGAAGGATCCCATCCCGAGGATGCTGTGGCTAGAAGGTTTCTTGGTGAACATTTTCTAGCTTCCCAAAAAGACGGGGAACCCCCCTCCCCAATAGAGGCCCCAAAATACTTTAATCCTTATTGTAAGGACCTTCAAAAAGGTACCCCCTCTTTTGGGGAACCCCCCCCCCCATGTAAAGCTGTAGCGGTACGGCTTCGGGAGGTGACTGTCTGAGACCTGTGTTGCAGCATTGCCTCTTAAAGGGTCTAGGTAGGGTCTAGGATATAGGGTTTCAAGGGCTTAGCTAGGTAGCGCGGAATTTGCGTTATCTCCAGAAGGAAATGATTATAAGGCTCTGTGAATGTGTTACCTGTTCAGATCTTGGGTTCTAGGGTTCTCCTTCTTCACAGGACAATCTGATTGAAGGCTCTCGCCACTCGGCCCCGCGAATAAAATTCGATCTGGCTTTGAATCCTCTCGTTGTCTACTACATCCTTCCCCACACTAATGAACGACTTCCCCCATATCCAAGGCCACTCCGCGGCCTCTACTTTCACGTCCTCATACACCCCTATACCTCCCTCTCCACCTAAATATCCCCATGCGGCCCTCTATAACCATGCGAGCCCCATGACCCAGCGAACCGTTTTCCGGCTTTATGAAGCAAAGTCTTCACCTGGTCCAGGGCGGAAATAGGTTTAGGGTTCACGATTGAAGGTTTGGGTTTAGGACTTAGGGTTTGAGTTCAGGATTCGGGGATAAACCCCAAATGCTAAACCCTAAACCTTGTCACAGTAAGGAGATATAGGCTTAGGGTTTCGGGAGAAGTCAGGGTTGGGGTTGAGGAGTACTGCAGTAATTCTGCAGGCTTCTTCTACAGGATCATCCCTAGAGCCTCCTATAGAAACCCACATTTACTATTTGCTTGTCCATGTGACTCGGCACTTTGAGTCGAATTTCAGCATATACAGTACTTCGGTGTAGAGTTGAAGCTGACTTACTTAGCCAAACTGACGGCGCCAGATCTTGTGGGCTTTGACATCTGGAACTTCTGATTTTAGGGTGTATGGTTTCGGGCTTAGAGTTGAAGATGGCCCCCTAAACCCTGAACCGCGTTTGGGTTGCCCTTCCCAAGGCTGACATACAACCCCACCAAGGGCTGTCCAAACCCTACAGTCCTTTTGACAGGGGCTCCACGGGTTCCATATTTCCCTGGGCGAGGGCGGGATAATCTAAATCGCTCTACTGTCTACCCAAAGTCAGCTATGGTCTAAACTCCTCGTATCCGCCTTAATAACCCCTATATTACTCCCCTATATACCTCCCTTTTAAGGAGTGTGCAATATAGCTCATGTGTGTCAGAATGATGGTTGTCCGTTCCCCGACACTGAACATCCCCCCCACCTCCCCACAGTAGCCCTGATGTAACTGTATTACAACCTAAACCCTTAACCCCGCTGCCAACTCTACTTCGAGGGTCATGGGGACTTAGTAATTAGGTTAATAATCCTTGTAACCCATGATATAGTAAGCCTAGTTATCCCCATTATTATGCTACTCTGACCCAAGTAAACCCTAATCTTCGGAGGCTGGGGTCTGGAGCGATCCAACTGCACCCTCTCGAACCTTACCCAGGCAGTGATCCAATCTGACAGCTTCTGTTTTCTTCCTTACAGGTTTAAGAATTTAGGGTTTTTAGGGTGCGCAGCCGAAGCAAGCAAAACTTCGGACTTGACAAGCCTCACATAACAGCATTTGACCCCCATAATAATGAGCATGTAGGCTGCTGCTACTGATGCTACACCACCACTCTACCACTATTACTGTTAGGATTAATTACATTCGGACCATCATGCCCACTGGCATTCCTATTTGTATGCTGGATATCTGGAAGGTCTAGGTAGTGAGACGCCCGCAAGGATAACCGAGTTTAGCCTCAGGACTCGCGCGTTCCAGGAGGTAGGCGCGGCCTTCCATGGAGCCGCTTTTGCGGTTGAAATCGTTGGCGGCATGCCGGGGGGCGGTAGGTAATATTGGGATAATATAGGCTAATAATAGGTTACATAGGGATAATGGAAAAGAACATGGAAACTACTTATTGGCAAGTTCGGATGGCAGCCGCTGATGTCCTCTAAACGGGACATGGTTTAAGGCGTCTCGGAAGCTGCTTTACAATAGAGTCCAGAGCACAGCTCAAACGTGTGGGACGAAAAGCCATTCTTGAGAGGGCCTTTGAATTTGCCCAGCTTTGTCATACCAAGGGGCCCGAGTGCCCTGAACTGTGTTTGATTCGGATCTCATCTGCACAGCAGCTTCTGATGTTCAACCTTGGACCCCTTTCAGCTGCTACAATGCCAATGTCAGAACCCAGAAGCCCCCAACTCCTACAAATTTTAGCCATTTCTAAAGAACCTACAGTAAAACCCTGTCGAACCTGCGCCAACCCTCCGTAAAGCCGAACCCTCCCAATCTCAACCATGCTCCACCCTTAGGAGGATTGTCAAAATCATTGTCCTTTTTTGGGCACCCCATGGTTTAGGTTTGTAGGGTTGAGGGGTTTGAGGGTTTAGGGTTTGAAAATTTGGGGCCGTCTTATAACAGGGACCCCAAAAAGGACCATGACTTTGATGAACCCTAAGGCCCTAAATCGTATATGATTCGTATGTATGAATTAGAAAAACCGCGAACCCAGGGGCCCCGGCCGTGGCCCGCGTCGGGATCTGCTCCAAGTTCGAGGAGTTTCGCGGCACCAGCGGCGCAGCCTACGCAAACTGGAGCTTTTGGTAACTATTGTAGCGGGTTATGAGCGGTTACAAGGGCCTATCTAGGGATTATACCAGGTCTACACAGGGATCATATCGGTTTTTCGTGGGCCCTTTGTAACACAATAATGGGGAATGACATGGACAAAACAATGGGCAATGAAATAGAAACTGGGACTATACAGGGCTTTCTAGGGATCTAATGTAGGGACCCAAGTAAGTACCAATATGATCTTGAGGTCTGTTTAAAGTACCTTATACAATCACTAAAAGAGCAATCTGGGATCCCAGTTTTGGTAATGATATAGGTCCTCTTCATTACCCTCCCCAAACTAACACCTTGTCGGATTCTGTATTTGTTTGGAGGAGCTTAGGGGATGCGTGGAGTTCATGCAGGCCTTTAGCTTCCAGCTTGGGTTTACACGCTATATTGATGGCTCTTTGGCTTGAGGCTCTGAGTGCGGGGGGCTGTAGGGACTAGACCTCATTATTGGTAGAGCTTCTAGTATTACGATGAGTACCCCCGTCTCCGCAAGACACGAACATACTGAGAAAGCTCTGCTCAAGCTGCCTTACGGCTTGATCACGAAAAGTGCTAGCCAGTCATGCGTAGAATCCTGGCCACATTGGATTCATCAGGTTAAGTGATAGTACTGTACATTTTACGCTACTTTGTGCGAATGTGGCTTGCAAGTGGCGAGCCCGACTGGTGGGCTGGTCAGTCTTCTTGATGGACTCATCGAAAGCTTATCTGAAGCGAAGCTATAGAAGCCGCTCGGCGACAATGGAGTCGATGCAGAAAAGTCGGCAGCATCAGCGGCAAAAGCACCGCAGCAGTTGCCACCGAACTAGCGGCACAAGTGTTGTCGTACTAGCCAGGAGAACGGTCCCTTAAGCCCCGGAAGCCGAGTTGTTCAATATGAGGTGATACCCCTCCTCTCCCCCACAATACGCGATCCAGAATAAATAGGTGTGCTCCAGTTCAGTTTGGGAAGAGTTGTTCACACAAGGCCCAAACCCCTTGAACCACCTAAATTCCATAGCCTCACTTCGCCTCAACTTCGCCCTAAACAAGAAGCCTTAAACCCCGGTGACATCCGGTCATCATCCTTGAGCCTAGCCTTAACATCCCCAAGCTCTAAACCCTAAACCCTTATTTCTATACTCTAAATCCTGCACCTTAGACCCTAAACCCTAAATCCTATACGCTAAACCTTAAGCCCTAAATCCCTAACCCAAAACACAAGGCCTGCAGATACCGCTCGATCCAGGGCCTCGCTTCGCGGCTTAAGGTTTGGAACGGGTTGGGGGGAATTCTCACTGGGTATGTCAGGTTCAGGGTTTAGGGTTTAAGGGGTTAGGTAGGGTGTAGGGTTTAGGGTATACGGGGTTAGGTTTAGGGGGTTAGGGTTGAGCCCTCCGACCCCACGTCTGGCCGAGTATAGAGATGCCCAAACCATAATTCCGTTCGTGTTCCAACAGCATGCGATCACCAGAGCATCCATGCCCAAACCATAATTCCGTTCGTGTTCCAAGAGCATACGGTCACCAGAGCATGCGCGCTCGTAGCCCCTCAACATGTTAAAT
>CAJNIZ010022780.1:20239-45021 GCA_905231905.1 Symbiodinium pilosum
TGCCCTTCAGGTGTTCATCCCTGGCAGGCTTTTTATGTTGGGTCGCTTTTTTTCAGAAAAAAAACGACCTGGATAAAGCCTCTTTCGGGCTCCCCTAAACGCATTTCGTATGGAAATTCTCAGTATTTTCGTGCCTTGCATACACTCGAACCTTTCGCAGACCCGGCTAGACGAGGGGGCGTAGCGGGGTTGAGGGTAGGGGGACTGGGGTGGGGGGGGGGAGTTTCCGAAGTGCCGTATGATTAGATCAAGGTTTTGAGGTTGTCTTGAGCATGCTGACACAAGGAGATATAGGGAACATGGTTTCAGGAGGCTTGTTCATCAAGCTCTGACGGTACAAACTCTCATGTCTATGTCTTTCCAGGATTGGGGAAATCCTAAACTCTTGATCCTCAACCTTGAGTCCAGAAAATTAACCCACATTCAAGCCTTTGGTCGGAACCAAGGTCCCTGCGGTGCTGCCAAAGCGAGGATCGCGGGCATTTAGTTCTGCCCCCGCCTACGGTAGCGATCATGCATATGGGCATGTCCAGACAGTCTGAAGGTGGTATATCGGGGTATGTAGGGATATCTGGGGATCGGGGTTTCTGAAGTTAGGGGCCGCTCTCGGGGTTGTATAGGCAGAAGGGGGATGCATGAGGATATATAGGGTTCAGGGATTTGGCTTCCCAAAAATGAAGCATCCCTCAAAGGTTTATATAGCAGCTATAGATGGAGACATACGCGTCTTAAGGTTCAGAGTTTTCAACAGATGGGGGGTATAACGCCAGTAAAGGAGAACCAAATGCACAAGAGCGTGGAACATGACATGGAAACTGGGATTATATGGTAATGTATAAGGATTAGGGTTTCCAAAGGCGAGGGGCCCTTCTTTGGGCGGTCCTCAGGATTACGTACAGTACTTGGGGGTCTCTAGATTAGGGTCCCGCCCATTTATGGAAACTCCCATATGATGTCAGGATTGTGCAGAACTGGGTTGCTTTTCCGGCTTGGTGGCACTCATGGCTTGATGTTTCTGGGTCAGTTCAAGATTATGACTCAAGGTTGTAGAATCACGCCTAGCCCCGTCATACCAACATCAAACAACACCCAGCGCTAGTGTTGAAAATCATGTTCCACAAGAGACCTCATAAATTGGCGGACCTATCCAAACATTAGGGGTGGAAGGGCGTGGTATTGTTGAAGGAATTTCGCAAACGAGCAAACCCAACCCTAAACCCAAACCATTCCTAGCTCAAGCCCTGTTTCTCTGCAGAGCGCCCTGTAAGCCAAGTGGACCTTGCAAGCCTCTGGAATTCCAGGCACGCCTTTTAGGATTTAGGGTTTAGGGTTTAGGGGTTATATGTCTGAACCTAAGCCCTAAACCCATGGATCCTATGACTGACACCCTGAATTCCATACGCCTTCTGCCTGCTGTGAGGCTTGCCTTCTGTCCCAGTGATGGAGAACCAAGTGGAAAAGATAACCGAAAATGACATGGACACTGCTATGATTGAGGGTTTAGAGTTGAGGGCCTAGGGCGCTGACTCGTGGCTTCCCAAGCTAGCTGCTGCATTACCTACTAGTTAGGCCGTGGGCTCATCCCATCTTTTCACAACCATTGCAGCGAGGCACTCCTGAATGAGATCCTGCAGTCGCCTCTGCACATGCTGGGGCATCTGCAGGGACTGATTCCATGCATGGAGGTCAAGGAAAAACTCTGCCTGCCAGCGGTACTTCGCTCTGGTGGTATTCTTCTTCGGCGGAGACCAGGGCGGATGAACAATCAGTGTGACAGGCTTCGGGCCCACCAGGTTGCGGCTGCATAGCACGGACATGGAATTCAGGAAGATGCCCTGCAGTTGCTTTGCATCGAGAAGAGACACTGCCAGCATGTCGAAATCATCTTTTGCATAGGCACGCCTTCCGAGCGCGCCTGCTGCCTTCCACAGATAGCACTGATACCTTCCGCTTACCTTGCTGCGATGTGATGCCTTTTCCTGCAAGCGCACTCGCTCCACCAAGCCAGCCGGACGGTCGACTTCCAGAAGCGAGTCGACCGTTGTCTGATGTACCCGAGGCTGTGACAGGCACATGTTCACGCTGGCAAACAGAGCAATCAGTTGGGCATGTGCCTGTGCTTCTACTATGTGGCGTGGTGCGCACTGCAGGAGTGCTTGCTGAACGGACATGTGCCCGAATCTCTTGTTGCGGAAGCACTTTACCAGGTGCGCGCCGATGTCAGGAACCGCATATTTCCGACTGCTTGGGCATCCAACGGTAATTTCCAACCATCTTCTTTGCAGCTGTGACCCTGCAGCGGCCCAGAAATGACCTCCATCCAGTGCCACCATGATGACAAGCATCCCATCATACCCTGCCACCCTCGCGAACGTGTACTTACGGCCTTTGTTGCCGGCACTTGTGGAGGCTTTGAGCTGGATCAGCAGTCCATTTCCTTTCGAGCCCTTGCGCCGGAACACGGCATCAGCCCTAGAAGCGCCGGTCAAGGGTACAATTTCATATCCTCCTGCCTGCGAGGAAGCTGCAAAGGCTTCTCGGAACAGCTCGAAGGCCCTTGCCTCCTTTCGATTGCCGCGCCCGTACAATCGCAATCCACGTTGGCGAGCCTGAGCAGGTGTCTCACTGTAACTGGCCTCCTTCTTGGATGGGAAGTTCAAATACCTCTTCAGCTTCTGCTTGTCGTGGGGACACAGATTTCGCAGAGTTGCATCGTAGGCCTCTGCAGCCTGCCTGGCGGACTTGAAGCTGCCAAGGTGCTGGTAGCCCCCATCAACCCACAGTCGCGCCCTGAAAACACAACCCCTCTTCTGGTAAGAAACGCCGCAGTACTTGTCCGCATCAGCCTTGGCCGCAGCGACTGGATCCTGGGGTCTGGGACTGAAGCAGGCCGGGCCATCCAACACCAGGCACAGCACCAAGCCAAACACCAGCCACGGCCACGGTCTACCTGCGCCATTGCAAGCAGAGGTCCTCATGGCATTGGTCTGCCTGCTTCCAACCGCAAACTTAGAAATGATTGGGGGAAATAAGGTTCCGCTTTCAGGGACCCAGAGAAGGCCTTAAAGCATAAACCGACGGTTTGCGCTTCTGCCAGGTCACTTTGGAGCCTGACAGCTGACAGAAATGGATCTTCAACCAAGGGGCTTTGGCAACGTGAGCGGTTCATTTTGGGGTATAACAAGGATAAGCGAAGGATTACTGCTGTTCATTCTTTAATCCTGGGTTAAGCGCAGACTTTCAAGGAGTTCAACCGACGACGGTACATGACCAGGCCATCCCGATTTCGTGTGTATGCGTGTGTATTATGTTTGCGTTGGCTGCTTCTACAGGCTTGGCAAAAGAAGTAAACCCAAACAACTAATGATCTAATGAGTTCCGCGTTGACTGAACATTAAGCCTTTTAGTTTCCAGAGGGCTGTCCTCCACCAGCGGCTGCAGAAGTCGCGGTAGGCACCTGGCTCCGGAATGGACTGCTTTTTCTACGCTAAAAGCCAGACCCAGAACCCCTACTTCTACACCGACATGGACCAAGTAGGAAGGATTGAGAGGGTGGGTCTTGTCCTGACAGGGGTCGCAGGAGACTTGAACACAGGCATGTGCATGTCGCGGGGCGTTTGGCTACTTAAAGTGTTCATGCCCTAGAATACAAATACCGGTCATGATATTCTAGCCGCGTCGTCCTACACCTCAAACCCCCCCACCTTCAAACCACGTGATTTTTCTTAACCACAAAGCTCAACATGTTTAAACCCCGGCCCTTCCCACCAGTGCCTGCTTGCCGACGTTCGGAGCAAAGGGTTTGCATTCAGCCTCACTGGCCTGGCAGGCTCTCAGCTGTGTTGCTGATCAAGGGTTTGGGGTTTAGAGTAGTGCCCATGATCCTTTTGAAGGGTTTACAGGGATATCTAGATCTTAGGGTTTGGGGCCAGAGTTGCACAGAACCTAATGGAAAAGAAAAGGGAACATGCCATGGAAATTGGGGTTATATAGATGAGGAGGGGGTATAACCACGATNNCACAACACAAAACCATTTTACCACGATTGGTTTCGCAATTCTAGGCATGATAAGGGCTGAGGGGTGCAGTTTCATGCGCGAAGCCGTGTTTTCGGTGCTATCAGGCCTAGGGAGCCGTATTGTTGGCCCATTTAAGGCCTGATAGGACCAAAAATACGGCTCCCGCGGGAGCCGTCTTTTTGGTCCGTTTAAGGCCTGATAGGACCAAAAATGCGGCTCCCGCTGGAGCCATCCTCACATGCGCAACTCCACATAATATAGCCCAAGTATTACATAACTACCTTCCTCACATATGCAATCCCACATAGTATCTAACAATCGAGGATCCCAGGCCTTGCTTCTGGACACCGAAAAAACGTCTCTCTGGCCTGGTTTCTGGTGCTATTAGGGCGCTACTAGAGATTGGCGGGAACCGTATTTTTGGCCTAGTGGACCAAAAATGCGGCTCCCGTCAATCTCTTCCGCAACAAGCTCCGGGGCCGTGTTTCTGCTGCGAAAAGGCTTGGGAGCCATGTTTTCGGTGTGTTTCAGGGCTAATAGCACTAAATATGCGGCTCCCAAGCCCTATTGTGATCTATTGTGAAAGAGAGGCTCAGAAATCATTCTAAAATTAAAGCCTGTCACTGTAAAATATTTCCTGTCGTGGTAACACCTCTGGCTCGGTTATATAGAATTCCCATAGGTTCAAAAGACTGAAGTTCAACGATGATTAAGGAAACCACATTATTCACTGCCGACCCACATTATTGTAACTCAGCTTTCCCTGTAGAACTCCTACCAAGATAGATAGAAACGTGAAATAGATACATACTGAGTTGCCAGTCAGCGAATAGTAGCGATCATGGTAGCATAGCAACTTCCACATGACGAAGACTCGAAGCACCTGTAAGCGAGAAGAGACAAAAGGCCAGGCATTCTTGTAGAACGTCAATGCTAATTCTTCAGGCCCCTACGCCACACATAGGTAGTTACGTAGTGAGAGAGAGAGAACTAGTTAACAAAGAGTTCCGTAAAGACTGGGATATGCTGGGGATGTTAGGAACATATCCAGCTTACAGCGGATAACGGCTGACCTCATTCAGACTACAAAACAGGAGGTTTTAAGCAAAGCTCAAGGGCCTATGTTGCGATATGAGTAGTGATTGCGATAGTATTCTTGGGGCTGGTAGGGGCTAGATAGTTAAGGTCGCATGTGCGTGGAGAGTGTGGGCTGAAAGAGTTGATGCTACTGGCAAAGATCAACGTTTATAGTCTAGCATCAAAGGTCTTGGGTATACATGGTGGAGTGAACGGTACACAGTTGAGTTGGATCTACCCCATGAGGACTGGTAAGGAGCCTGAGCGCAGGGTCCATGTCCTGGTAGGCCGAAGATAGTGTTGGCACAGGCTCAACTCTGATCCTGCTTGTGTAGGGTCCGGGCCCTGAAGCCAGGACTCCATTTTCTGGGGGTAGGGCCGGGGCCTCTAATGTGAGAAATGCCGATCTCTCTCCGTTTAGAACTCTTAAGAAGAACCAAGGATAGTTCTAGCACGAAGAAAAATCATCAGAAGTCCTACTTGCAGCGGCACTCTCAATCAGCGCGCGAGTAAGCCTGCAGTGTTGCTATCCATCAGAGGTAAGGGTCTCAGGTCCTAGTTCAGTGCATGAACGACTTGCCCTGGCCTGAACCCTCAACCCCGAAAACTCTGAGCCCCCAAGCCCCTTAAAACCCTCGACCCCTGGAACCCTACGCCTTTAACCCTTAACTCCAAGCCTTCCGTTTGTTGCAGCGATGCCCTCCTCCAGGGTGTGTAGGTGTGCTTTAAGCAGGTAGGCATGTTACGAAACACTACTGTTGTTTATAGCAATACTTTTACGAGGCTCCAGGATTCCGCCTTTTTGGATTTCTTAACCTATGTAGTGCTTACAGCGTTCTGCTCAAGGGTCGGTGAGCATACAGGTACTAACGGGGCGAAGGGGGCGGGGGTAGTGGTAGTGAGAGTAATCACAGGTCAGTACCAGCAATAGTACCAATAGAGAAACAAACAATAGTTATAGGTAGTGGTCAGCGTAATGGCAACAGTCATGGCAGTACTAAGAAGAGTATAGTACTACTTGAACTCATAGGCTCAACAGACCTGCAGTATGTGTCTGTAACCAGTTGAAACCACAGTACCAGATTATCACAATCCTAGACCAAACTCTGAACTGTAAACCCGAAATCCAAAACTCTGAGGCTCAAATCCTTTTTCCTAGACCCTGAAACCTAAGCTCTCAACAATTTCAGCCTCTGCATTACCCAAGCTTGCAAGATCCCGGCAATCCTCCAGCAAGAACAGACCTGCTCGCTCGTCCGGGTTCTCCTGGTCATAATGTGCGCATTTGAGCGTTTCTCAAAATATTGCCCGTACAATCCCAGATGAGGATCGCCATAATCCCCTAAACTTTCCAATATACCCAGGGCCAAGATACCTACATTTTGGGGAAATGGATTTTCTCCAAGTCTCCCACGGCCTAACTACTGACATCTGACCTACACGGAATCTCTAGGCTCTGCTGCACTCTGCACAATTCCAGGGTGTTGATATTCAAAATCTGTCGGCCTGGCGTAAGCTATGTGGACACACTACCCTGCTAGACTCCTTTGTAGAGCACCTATGTTCCCCCTATAGCCCACACAAACCTCAGGGGGCCCCTGCATTACCAATGTTTGCAAACTCTGCTGATATGTCTCATTCAAAAATACACGCTGCTAAACTGGGGGTTGCGTCCAGGACGTTTGCCTGGACGTGGGGGGTTGGAGGCACCCTTACTTGGACACTGCTGCGGTTGACAGAACTGCTGTCCATTCCACAGGGCAACGCTGTCATGTAAGGTTGGCACCACGGGCCCATAATACGGCCCCCAATCTAGGATTCTGCTAAATCGTTGACCCCGTAATACCCCGTACTTCACCGCAAGCCCAAGTCAGCGCCGTGGGTTCCCTAAAGCCTAGGCCCTGAGCCCTAAACCCTGAAACCCGAACCTTATTCAAACCCTAAGCCCTCAACCCATGTCCTTGCACCCTAAACCCCCCAACACCCTGTGCCGGTCCTCCACGGCAGTCCGGAGTGCTACGTCTAAGGGAGAGCCTTGAAAGCTGGCAGCGCTGCCTTTCGTATCCTTTCGGGGCTCGGGGTTTTGGGGCAAGATGAGGGTACCCTTTAAAAAGCGGGTTCCGGGGAGATGTCTGTATATATATATATACAGACATCTGTGCGTTGTTAAATGATACATAAACAACTATATCTATACATGTAGCGTTTTAGTTGGTCGCTTTAAGGTAGTTTAGGCTTTTGGGGTCTTGAGGTTTTGGGGTGTGTTTATGGAGCGCAGCTTTGGGATTTTGGTGGGGCTTGGGCCTATAAGGCTTGTAAGCTTGTAGGGAAGGGGTACCTGCCGCTGCGCCTCAGAACGTCAACCGCAATGGGACTTTGACAAACTCAGCGTCCCATTTAACTTACTGGTGGTTAGTAGGGAGTAAGGGAATATAATCCCTATATATAGCATGCCCTAAACCCTAGACCCTAAATCCTCATATAGTACCACACAATATCCGGATCCTGAAGCTAGGGACCTCCAAAAGGACAAATCAACACGGAACAGGCAACGTGGTTTAGTGTTGAGGGTTGAGGATTGGAGAACTATTGGAGATCTAGGGATTAGGTTTCAGGGTTAGGGTGCAACTCTGACAGACTTGTGGGTGGGGCTTTTCATCGAACACTTGACGCCGCAAAGGCTTTACAGCTTCTGATATATGTAATTTTAACACGCTGACTTCTAAACGTCAAGCTGCTAACTTCCAAGGCAGCTGCCGACATAGGGTATGCTTCTGAAGCCTCACGAATCTCCTACCCGAAGCCCTAATCCCTAAACCCTAAACCCCTAAACCCTAAACCATACTCCCTGAGCCCAAAAACATCTCTAGGCCTTTATCGCTAATCTGTGTAACTTGCTTCTCAGTATGATTCCTGTCGCGTCTCTAAATCGGGAACCAATTGTCTCCTTCACATGCCCCTGTATCTAGGGCCCACAATGGTACCTCAACTCTCTTAAGAACCCCTGAAATCCACAACCCTACATATCCCTATAACCCCTTTAAGGGCGCCCGGGCAAACCTGAATCACAAACGCTTCGCCTTGAACACGAATTCCTGGATCCCCAGACCCTGAATCCCCAAGCCCTATCCTGATCCACAATTCTTGAAGCCTAAATACTCCATATCCCGAGCCCCCTTTTATGAACCCTAAACCCTGAACCCTAAACCCCAACCTCTGAACCCTAAACCCTGAACCCTAAACCATGCACCCTATAAACCCTGAACTCTGAACCCTCAACCCTCATTCTGCCCAGGTCCTCGTCCCAGCCCAGGTTGACGCCCGCATCTGTAAGCCCATCGATGCAGAGGCGCAGCAGCTGTCGGCGAAAGCCACCCCTCCGACTTGGGATAAAAGTGTTTTGGAATTTCAGGGCTTAGGATTTCTAGCTTTGGGATTTGTAGGGTCTAGGGCTTGGGATGAAGGAATTTAGGGCGTTTGGGTTTCAGGGTTTTAGGGCAGAGGGAATTATAGGGATCTGGGTTTAAGGATCGGGTTTTAGGCTTTAGGGAAGGGGCCTTGGGGTTCTTATCCCCATAGTGGAACATCAGATAGAAAAGCCACATGAAACGTGCAATGGATATGGATGTTTATCGGAACACATATCTTGGGGTTTAGGTCTAAGCTTCCCTCTAGATAGCAGGGAACGAGGGAATGGAAGCACAAATGGACAAGGCTTTCATGGTTTAGGATATGGGCGTTTAATATTTTGACCGCCATTTCTTGGGGCCACTTTTCACCGCCTCTCGGACTAGGACCATGAAGGTAAGGTGATTAAGTAAAGGCTAGAGGTGCTTCCTTCCTGCCGCAGCAAACACGGAGGGGCTTCGAGTCAGCGGCCACGAACTAGCCTTGAGGGCTTAGTTTTAGGGACGTCCCATGCGTCGCAACAGTGGGCCGTCTCCAACTGCGCACACAGATGTTGCTGAGCAAGTTCTGCAATTGGCCTTGATGCCCCTGTGAATATTCCCTCGGCAAGCGGGACTAACTCTGCTTGAGTTGTCAGCCCGCTTACCGCCTGCTGGGCGACTGCGCGGCTGGAAACTCAAGCTCGTCTGGGCCAGTGGTCTGCAATCACAGATGAACGCATCTGCCGAGGTCGGCGTAACAAAGCAAGTGCACCGGTCGGTCTTTTATGCTTTGCAAGTGCACGCAAGGAAGGAGCTTGGGATTTGCAACCACAATGCGCCTGCAAAATCCTAGGTTCTTTCTGTATGGCCTCATGACTACCTTGTACCCTGTAAGCCTCACGAGTGTCTGGGAATTCACGGGCTTTCCAAGAAAGTGAAAAAAGGGCTTGGAGAATCAGAATCAGGTGGAACAGAACATGCAAAATTAAATGACAACTGAATCTATAAAGTGGGGTTTATAGGAACTATCCAACATAATTACCCATACAACTTTCAGGTCAGTCTCAGGTGGCAAATACCGTTAGGGTATGAGGATCTGGGACCATCACATTGGTAATCATTGAAGTAGGCCCCTACAGTATTCCAGACTACAGCGAAACCTCAGATAGCCCCAGCTGAACAGAACTGGAGCCTCTACAAAGCTCTTTTGGGGTTCCGTGTAGGAAGGGCCCCGACCCCTTTACTGCGTGGCCTGGCAGCATCGTCCATCAGCTGCGATAGCTGAACTGTGGAAAGCCTCCGGCGAACATGACTGGTTGTTTTGTTCGTTTGGGATAGGTTTGAGGTTTCAGGGCTCAAGCATAATGGAGAATCCAATGGCAAAGAAAATGAAAATGAGATGGACAGAGGGGTTGCACAGGGCGCTAGTTACCATTAGAAGGCATGATTTCTACTTACTAGTCTCCCTAGTAGGTAGTGAAGGAGTTAAGTTAAGTTCCTAATACAAAACCTCATGTCCCCCATAACCAGTTTCCCTTTCATGTTCCATCTCCTCTGGCCTCCAGAATGTCTAAACCCTGGACCCGACATGGGCTCACGCCCCAAAACCGAGAAGTGTTGTAGCAACGCTGAAAAACAAGATAGAAATCGTAGCCCTCAAAGAACGTCGCATGGACAGCAGAAATGGTAGTTTCCCTAAATAAGGGGACCCCAATATGGACCCCAAAATATTAAATACTGAGTACACAGAACCAAAAAGATACACCTAATTTTGGGAACCCTCCAAAATGTTGAGACGTCATCCCTACACCTTCAACCCCTTTATGGTTTAGGGTTTTATTTGGAGGGTCATGGGGCCTTAGTACGTGGGTAAAGAATGGGGATAACTGGGGCGACAATATGGTATATACGGGTTACAAGTATACTTACTAAGTCTCCCTGATGCTCCAAGTAGGGGTTCACTGTAGTGCTCAGCCTTCCATAATCTGAATGCCCCCAAACCCTAAAGCAAAAGATCAATCCGAATCCTTAGCAGTGGCTTTCACAAGCTCTATTTTAGTTACCAAATTACGGGAATATAAGGCTTACGGTCAAGGGACCATATTCTGGGTCTATCATAAATAACGGGATTTCCTTAACATATTAGATCACTACTCCTAGACAAAAGCACTGACAAAAGCCCACATAGCATGAATCGACACCAACAGATATGCTATGTGTATATATATATACATATACATATACATAGCCTAGTTCCTTCCTCAAAAAACACTTCTCTGCAAACCATGGAAATGGGGGGGCAACGACCGCAGTAGTCATAAATAAATAGTATCCATATAACAGCAGTAAATAGAATGGTAAGACCATGATCGTAACAAACCACACGCACGGCCTCCGCCCTTTGAGCTTCGCCAGCGCTGAGGCTTCCGAGATGCGTAGTGCGTCGCGGACAGCGGTGAACTCGTCCTTCACGGATTTGGGATTTGAAGTTTAGGCTCACAGTTTACTCAAGCAATTACCCCTGAGCTCCTAGTCTGTAACCCAAAACTGCCTTGGGCACTCAAGTCTCTAAGCTATACCCACGTTGGGCTATTTGACTGGGTAAGGGATGCGTGAGGCCCGAAAGTATGAGAACTTGGGATTGAAGGTCAGGTTGCCCTGCCCTCACCTAGAATGAAGCTTGAAAAGGGCCCCTTATAGACTAGCGTCCAAGGTCCAAGAAGCAATAAGGGTTTGGGATTTAGAGTTTAGGGTTTAGGGCGAAGGTCTAATTTCCAGGGAAATAATAAAGGCCTTTTTGGAGCTCCATGCTGCGGATGCTGCGTGCTTGCAGAGTCGGCCAACAGGGTGGTATCTTGACAAAGGGGTATCTTCAATAACCCTCCGAAACTACAACGTGATGAAGAGGCAGTCTGATGTAGGGGTTGGCCGAAAAAAAACTGGATAACGGGCAACAGACATCATACTTTGAGAAGCATGCTCTTGCCAGCAAGCGGCGTCCCAACTTCAAGGTCAGGTGACACCTCTCAACTGGGTTGCTGTTAAAGAACTTAAATTAAGTTACCATAGTGGGTATATATAGTAAATACTAGGGTTTCCCCAATATAGTAACTTAATTTAAATTCCTTAACAGCAACCCACTCAAGCAGGATCCACCGGAGGTTGTCACCCTGGAGGCTGCAATGGGCCGTAAAGAGACGTCGCCCACAACCTCACTTGATAGTGCCTTTCGGTGGACATGCTCCAGAGCAAGTCCTGAAGGTCATCTGAGCTATAGTCTAAACAAACCCCTGGTATCCCCCTCAATGACTTAGATAATGCTCGCCCATATAATCCCCTAAATAACCCCCTCTCAGGAGTTTAGACTACTGCTCATCTGAGCGAGAAAGGCCGACAAGCAGGTGGAGTTGGCAGGCGCAGTTCAGGTTTTAGGGTTTAGGCTTCAGGAAATCCGAGCCAAAATCCTCTCAGTCGAAGGCCTGAACAAAAACCTTAAGGCCTACCCTCGCGCCCAAGTAATGTTACTGGCAATTAGTAGGGAATAACGGACTAGAATCCCTGTGAAATCCCTATATGATATACTCCTATATTCCCTACTAAGCCCAAACCCTAAACCCTAAACCCTATTCATTCCCTCATTCCCTACTAAGCCTCATTCCGAACTAAGCCCTAGTAAGCAATATGGAACACCATCTTAGTTGGGGAAGGCTAGATTCTGGATCCCCCAACCCCAGCCGCTGGGGATGCTTCTCGCAGCCAAACAAGCGCGGTTCAGGGTTTAGGCTAACCCCAAAGCTTTAAAGAAACTGCAACCTAAGCCTTCACTAAGTCTAAGCCCTTACATCCTACCCGTAACTCTTTAATCCGAAGCCTTAAGCCCTCCCTAACACGCGTAGCACCATGAACAACCCCCAAATCCTAAACCCTTAGCCCTAAGCCCGATGATCCCCCCAAAACTTCTACAAGCCGGTCACCTCATCCAGCTCACCCTTGGGTGCCGTCCGGGGCGTGGCGCTGGCATTGGGAAGTTGCGCCCGAGCCTGCTTGCTTCTCTGTTGGATTGATATAGGGGGTTGTACGGGGTTTAGGGTTTAGGGGTTATGTAGGGCTGAATGGGACCTCTCAGGCGATTCTAGGGAGTAGTGAGATTCAGGATTTGAAGGTTTGGGGGTCAGGGCTTAGGACTTATGGTAGGGCTTCGGATGCGGAACAAATTTAACGAAATACCCATGTACAGTAGGTTGCTGTTGGAAGACTGAGTGTGGTTATCCAAGCATGATCTAGCAGACTCTCCTTTAACAATGGCTACTGACCATTCAGCCAGTTTCCTGCCAATCTAGGCATTCACCCACCTGTACAACGGGTGAACCCGAAGCCCGAAACCCAGATTGTACATCCCGCAGTCGAATTCCTCCAACCGGGAAACCTTCAAATGCAATCCAACCCCTGTTCTTTCAACCCCGAGACTAGGGTAGGCTTGGGGGCCTGACAAAAATCCATTTTCATGGCTTTATAAGGATTAAATAGGAATTGAGGGTTCAAACCTGTCCCTGCCAAAGCTGTGTTGAAAAAGAGCAGCTTGCCTTAGGACTCAGACGCGCAAGGAGGTAGTCTACCTGAAGAGCCATGTTGCCGGTTCGCAAATCGCAGGGAATTCAAGACAACGCTTCCTTCTTATCATAATAGATAGGGATCCTGTCTACACTAGAACCTTCTGAAGCTCTAGTGCGGATCTGCCACAGACGTGTTGACGACTTTAACAATTCATGCTGGTTTGTTCCCGGCTCCATTGTACAAATCACGGAACCACGACTTTTGTTCTTCCATAAGTTGGCATGACGACTTAGATCTGTAGAAGCCCGTTGTGGGGTCATGCAGGCGTGCACCAAAGGCTGGGATCCTTTGGTTTTGGTCGTTGTGAAGGAGGGATCCTTGTGCTGATGCTGAGCCGTAGTTGAGGAACGCTGCCATCAAGCCATATGGGTCCCAGGAACCTCCACAGGCCTGTCAACATCGCTGAACCCCAAACTTCCAATCTGAACTGCCCTGATGACCTTTGATCAAAACTGAGGGTATCAGGAGCTTTTTCATAGAAGCAGAGCATGATAGAATGTGTCGGATTGGCTTTTAAACTCAAATCTTGGCGGCGGCGACAGGAGCGGCAGCATTGTAGGCCCTTCCCGCATGCCACGTTTTTATGCAGGTCCTCTTCTACACGTGGTGTCCATAAATAGTGAACCTCAATGCAAAGCCTCATACGCTATAATCCTACCAAAAAGTGCCACTTGCAGGCTCATGGAGCTTGGCAAAGAAGCTAGCTTTACAAGCCGCACAAATGCATGGCGTCTGGAACCTTTCAGAACCTGCAAGTCCTTCAACACCAAATGCCTCAGCCATGAAGGGTTCCCATTCAGCCAGCAAATCAAAACCTAAATCCCAACCTCTAAGCCCGAAGGCACGAACCCTGACCCAGAAAACACGGAACCTGGCAGCTAAACCTCATATATCATAACTCAATACACTTATAAAAAGCCTTCAAAGGTCCTGGCTGAACCCCAGAACTTAAAATCTAAACCCAAAACCCCAAAACCACAATTGCCCTGGTACCCCGCGACCGGCGGCAGGGTCGGCGCCCAACTCTAGAAGTTTCATTGCGGCGCGCTCCTTCTTCGCAAGGATGGGGGCATGGCTGGGGTTTACCTCTCAGGGTTTAGGGCTTAGGATGTAGGACAGGAAATAGGGTTTAAGGTCTATAGGGTTTAGGGTTAAGGGTTTATGGGGTTTAGGGTTTAAGGTTGAGAGGGCCTAGGAGTTGAGGTTTATAGGGTTTTGGGTTTAAGGTATGGTGTCTGTGTGGGGTATGAGGAAGTCAAAGCAGCACCCTAAGCCCGAAACCCTGTGAAAGAGAGACGCCAAATCTCTCAACTCTCAACTCCTGAGCCATAAATCCTGAACCCTAGGCTCCAACTCCCAAACCACAAGCCCAAAACCCTAAACCCTCCAGCCCCAAACCCTATCTGCACCCCATGGAACCCGCTGATTTGGGAATATCTACCACAAGAACAGAGGAGAAAACCTTGAAAAGGTGTGCAACGTAGGGTCCATGTACATCCTGAGCTCTTTGGTTAAATGTCCCGAATCCAAAGCCCTAAGCTCTCAAGCCCTCAAACCCTGTACACATAAGCCCAAAACCCTAGCCCCAAAACCACTAAATCGTACGCGCATACATATCATGTCCCTATATACCCCTACATAATTCCAGTCCTTCCCCGCATCAGCTGCTCGGTCTAGCGCTGTTGCTCCGAAGAGGGGGTCCTAGTTTAGGAGTTAGAGTTTAGGGATGTTTTATAACCCCAATAATGGAGAATCAAAAGGAAAAGGCAATGGAACATGAAATGGAAAATGAGTTTACATAATATGGGAATTGCTTGTGCAGGCTGCAACTATATTGGTGTCTTCATATCTTGAACTACATGCCAAGGGTCAGAGTGTTTTTTAATGAGCTGAGCTCTGACCGAACCAATGATTTCTCATCACCCTTTGAACTTCCAAGTTCGTAGAGATACAGCGGCTTTGCGAGAGTATGAAAAACTAGCATAACGGGCCCGGCCCCGGCTAAAGGGTCCAAGAAAGCGAGCAGAGGGACCCTAAACCCTAAACCTTAAACCCCTAAACCCAATGCTGTTGATGGCACGGGGTAGAGGTGATTTAGTCAACGGGGCTCTGCACTGCTGAAGAGCTGGTGCTTCTGACTTATGTAGCTTTCCAAAGTACAAGGGCTGTATGAGCAGCTAAGAACTGTATTGTCCATCTATGGCAAGGTCGGATTTCAATATGGAAGCTGCAAAAACATGAGCCAGGCAAGGGTTAGCCCTGATTATAAGGACCCTCCCAGAATTATCCATGGAGTCGCTCATTTCTGGGGCACCCTGGGGCCCAACGCCCTTGGGTGTGCTTTTGAGGACTGCGCATAGGGACGTACACCCTGACCCCTAAATCTTACTAACCTAAGATGAACAAGCGCCCATTTTTGTAGATCCAAGTTTTATAATGGACCCCGAAACATGGAAACGGGCTTACAGGGCAACCCTAAACCCTCAGACTGTATAAACAACAAAAACGTCCTTGGAGTTGATGTCAGCTCCGCACTCGTTGACGAGGCGGGTGATCAGCCTGCTCAGGGCTTAGGGCTAAGGATTTCGATTTTTAGGACTCAGGATTTTGAGGGCTTTAAGTTTAGGATGTAGGCTTCAGGATTTGGGGATTTCTAAGAGCAGGGGTAGTCCTTCTACATTCCTGCGCCGATGTTCCTCTATCAGGGCGTTGTTTTTTGAAGTGGTTTCAGTCGCATGTTTGGGGTGTAGGCTTTAAGATGTAGCCTCTAGCCCGAATCCTGACTCCCAAGCCTGGTGATCTCAACTGACAAACCTGATATCGGTAAATCGCCCAAGGAATGGATCTTAATTGAAATTTCTATGTGATACTAGCCCTTTTTTCCCTATGAACCACCTGCAAGCCGCAACAGCCTCCCCTTACTCCTTGAGGTTTAGAGTTCTTGGACTTCCAAAAAGGTGTTGAGTTCTGACGGTGCTTTTTTTGTTTTTTTTTGGGGGGTGGTGGGTTCGGGGTTCTGGGTTCTGTGCTAGTTTTGGAGAACGACTCTGCGGCTTGCAATCCTCCGACCCTCCAACGAGGTACGCTTGCGGGCAACCCACTTAGGGTTCCTAACCAACAAACTATAGCAAACCCATACAGGAAGTACAACCAGCTAAGACCCATGTTGGTAATCCCTGTAATCCCGGACATGAACCCGAAATCTTAAGCCATATCATCTACAAAGTCCCACGAATTGGGGCAGCAACGAATATGGGGGGTGGACCCATGTTTTTCAACCTAAGTCCCTGTTGGAAGTCATCTTTGTTCGTGGCCAAGTCACCTTGTCATTCCCTGGCCGGCGGCAGCACGGAAGAGTGGATTCACATCCCTGTGCAAAAGGGTTGTTCCGTTCGTGGGTTGAGGGAGTTGAGGCTTCAGGGTTTAGGGGTTGTAAGGGCTTGTGTGTTTAATGCAAAGATCGCGTTTCTTTTAAGGAACTCAAATTCAGCTACCACATCAAGAAAGCCCCTTCCATTTTGATTACTGTATACCCTTACGGTAACTACCCCAAACTCCGGCAGACTTGCACGGTTGAGTTCAAAAATGCTTGGCTGGACCTGAGACGTGAGCTTGGCAATTAGTAAAACCAGCCATCTATGAACTGATTACCCAACGCTCAAGAGCAGGTGACTACTACTCCCTAAATTCGTAGGCTTGCACAGCCTGCTCCCAAACCCTAAACCCCAAACCCAAATCCCGACACCCACGCGCAAGTCTCAACTTCCCTAGTTCATCCTGGCCTTACCCATGAACCGCGTGTACCTACAACTCAGGGACCTCCACCTACTGCTTTAACTTGGATAGGTTTGGTGGCCCCTCGAAATCAGTTTTTTTATGGGCTTATAAGACTTACAGTGTAAAGGGATCAAGGAAAAGGAAAATTAAACATGCTAAACCTGCCCGTGTAATGGGGTATAACTATGAGACCGTAGGTAAATGGAGCCTCAGGTACTCGTACCCTGCCCATCTCTCCGCCCTTCAAAGGCAAAAGCAACACTTCTACGTGGCTTGCTTTTGGGGAAACCATCTTATGCAATATATTCAGTATGTCCGTAGCATGGCAACTTAATCCTATAATCTATATCGAACCCCAGATAACCCCTTTGAGGGAGCTTTTCATGGCACTTTCATCCTACAACCTATATCGAACCCCATACAACCCTTTAAGGGAACTTATTAACTTCATCTCCCTAGCAGCAACCCTGTTCTAGCCAAGCTTCAATTGGGATGTGTCGCCTGCCCCGCTGCCTCAGTTTCAGATATTATGTGCCTTCTGGTGCTGAAAGGCAGGTGGGGGAGGGAATATACGTACTATGAGAGTGGGTTATGTAGAGATTACTGACGTGACCCCTGAAACCTAAACCTTAATTCAAAGTTGGGATCGACCCTAGGGGTTTGGATTTCAGGACTTCTTGGTTTGGGAAACGACTGTCGGGAAAACTTCCAAAGGACGTCATCGAGGGGGGCTACAAACCTCTTGGGGTTTAGGGCTTTTGGACTTTGGGGAAGGCTTGAGCGGGACAAATAGGAAATTGTTTAAGAGTACTTCCCAATCACGGGCCCCTTGCTTCTGAGAAAGAAATAGATATGCATTGTAATGCCCCTCCATGATCTACCTTCTGTCCTTTGTTTTATTGTCCAGGCCAGCAGCAAACGCAGGAATGCGACGAACTTGCTGCCTGTGGGGATTAGAACTTCTGCTTCGTAGCCCATAAGACAACCGACGAATTAAGTATAAGACCGAAATCAGAAACCAGGATTTGATACTTTCATTGTAATTGAAATTTACAGGGATGTATATGGCGGAAATGTAGACAAATCTTGGGCCTACCTGAGTATCGCAGATGTTCCGGGTGTCTTGAAATATAGTTCTACAAGACATGCTGGGGAACATTGCCTGCAGTTCCATCAGACCTGCAGAGTTCTTGCTACGTAAGGGAGCGCTAAACCTCAACCTTGAACCCTAAACCCTAAACCCCGAGACCCTAAATCCTAAATTCCAAGCCCAGAGCCTTAAACCCTAAACCCTGAATTCTAAACCCCTCAACCCTATATTCTAAACCTTAAATCCTAAACCTTGAGCCAAAAACCCTATAAAAACCTAACACCCCACACCCTAAACCTTAAATCATCAACCCTAAACCCTGAACCCTAAATCCTAAAACACTAAACCCTAAGCCAATATAGAGCCCTCAAACCGTAAACCTGTCTCCAGGGAGCTCTGGCCCATGGACAGCAGCTCGAGCGCGGCTCGCTCATTGCGAGACTCCTTCGCGGTGTACCATCTACAAAATGGGCACCCCAAGGGTTTAGGGTTTGAGGCTTAGGGATTAGGGTTGAGGGTGCCAGTGTAGTACAGGTTTTGGGTAGGTATATGATTCTTGGATACTTGGACCCTTCGGGACACCAAACTAACATGGAACCCCTACATGAGCTATAGTCTGAACTCGTTAAAGGGGACGGTTAAGGGGACATTAGGGGACATTAGGGGACTATTGTAGGGATACTAGGAGTTTAGACTATGGCTCACATGAGCCCCGGACTCAATCATTTACCCGGCCTTACTGACAGCCCCATGCACACACATATACATATATATAAATATATGATATGGTTTAGGATTTAAGGTTTAGGGGTTTAGAGGTTTAGGCATGGCTTGGGCCCCCAAGCTGGGGAAGTAGTTCAACCCCTGCAAATGCCAGCCTGCACGTTAAGATTTGCCAGTTTGCGATTTAGCTCGGGTTAGGCCCTCACCTAGTACTAGTGGTATACGAGGAATGTAGGGACAAATATAACTTCTTGAGGTCTTTGTTAGTGGGTAGCGGTCGAACCTTTGCATGCCTTCTTGACTTTCAGTATAGCATTCTCCGAAGAGCCGAGGAACAGTAATCTTTCTAGCGCTCTATTTTGGTGTTTCCATGTTAGATTGTCGGAGGGCAGTTAGGGTTTCGGTTTTTCCTGGTTTCCTGCAAGACGATTGGGCCCAAGGTTGACAATATGTACCTGAATTTTTGCTGGCCATTTTAGACTACTTCAAACACTGAAATTAAGCCCAATTGGGACCATTTTCTAGAGAAAGCACAATCTAGGATGAGGTCGCATGAGATCGTTCAGAGTCGGCCAGTTTCCATATCCGCCATAGCCATTACCATACATGTATGTACATCTCTATGTGTATCCCTGCGGCCCCTCTTTTTGAGACCCCTCCGGTGTAATGTGTTTGGTTGTTGAACTATGATGAAATTCGTCTATACGACACCTACGTACACAATTCTACTCCCTGCCCATCAAAAGCAGTATCCTGATTTACCAGTTTATTCTCGACGCTCTCTCGAAATCCTAGACCTCTCTAAGCCCCAATCAAGTGGCCTTGACTGCAGACTCCAAGGCAGCATCCAAGGCATAGCGACCGAAGTTCCTCGCAGTAGATGCTTGTTAGGCTGTAGGGCTTAGGGAGAAAACTCGTTGATTTGGTTTGTGGATTTGGGGGCAGGTCAGAATCCGGGCGCTCGTTGTACCCCATGAACCCCGCTAGGCCGCATGTCGAAAAAACGTATATCGCAAACCCTGCGTAATCCGCATACAAGCCCCATACATGACACAAAATACAGGCACCATTCGGGACGTGCGGGATCTATGGGGATTGTGCGTAGGTTGAGGGGGTAGTCCTTCAAAAGCATTGCGTGCAGGGATGGTTTGAGAAACTCGCATGTGGAAGGTTGTCAAAAACTGTGGCTCGTTTTTGAGTTTCCTTTCTAGGAAGACGTATAATATGTATAACCCCCAAAAATGGACCACAATGATGTGACAACTCCTCATCGGATCCTAAAAACGCCGCGAACGACTGTTCTTCTGAAAGCTTGTCCAGCAAACGGCCCAGACTAGCTAGGAGCCGAACCCGGAACATCGCCAAAACCCAAACCCTCAGCCCTGAACCCTAAACCCTACATGACACTCGAAAATCTCTGAGCGCGCAAAGACAAAGCTACCCTCTGTGCCGGCGAGGCTCTCACTGCAGTCATGCTCAACGGACCAGTCGAGTGGCACGCCTTAGCATGACTTGTCCAGCTGGTGTTTCAGCTATAGTACCGACTGCAACACTAGTACAGAGAGTAATAATGAACAGAAACAATAATGAAGCCAAGAGTAGTCATAGTAGTAGTACGAAGAGCAGGAAAAAGTTTGGTTACACAACTCCTTTCTCTAAAGAGCGAGCACTGCCATAGCCCACTGATAATCTCCATATCCCCAAGGACCGAAAAAGGTACCCTCGAATCAGCGTTCCTGCTTTCAGTTTGCAATACACTTCTTCAGAATTAGCCTCCCTTTCTGCTGCATTTCTGCGGGCTGGCCAGAACCATGAACTAGGAAAAATGCCAATGTAAAGGCTACCCTGGAAACTTGGAGGTAAGTTTCAAAGTTTACTTCCACAAGAAGCGCTAGCAAGCTAGCCCATGTTTTACACGGAGCCCAAAAAAGTAGCATAATTTTTACAACCTCCCTTCAGGAATAGACGGACCCTGTTTGGGAGACGAAATAATAGGAGGGCTATAGTATATCTGGGGTATACAAGGGAGTCCCTAATTCATTGAAAGTCACATATCATTATGATACATTAATATAGTTCCGGAGTGGCAGAAGGCTAGCATGGGATGATACAATCCAGCAGCAGGAGTCACAAAGTCTCTGGAGGCTAGAGCTCAAGGTTCTGAAGGTCCCCCCTCTGCTCACAAAAGCGGACAAGTAGGTGTCTTGCTTTGGGTGCATGTGTTGCTCCCGCCATGAAGAATAATTCCTGGTGCGAGCCAACCGCTTTCACACCTGCTCGGACTTTCTTTCGATGATTTAGGGTTTAGGGCTTAGGGTTTAGCTCCGTGTGGCAGTGTTCTAGGTTGGCTTGAGAGTATGCGCAGGAGTGCCCCGCCCCCCTCTGCTGCGCATTGCGCTCTCAAAACAACCTAGCTGCTTTTTGCGACAAGAGTAACTGACAAAATGCTGTTGGCCGAGCACCAACCTACACGTAGTGGACCTGTCGAAAAACCTAAGAAAATCCAGTGTGCCAAGCCCTTCAACAACTGGACACCTTTATCCTTGAACCCATGAGGCCGATCTGTTCTCGCAAGATCAGTCAAGGGGCCCAGCTTTGCCAGCTCCTCCAAGTCCAGGTCACCATCATCAGTTAAGAAGCAATGGGCACCAGGACTCAAGAACCGTGAAACTTGTTTGCTCACTCTAGTTTGTGCACTTTGCTTGCTTTCGAGCCGCATAAGCCTGCATCAGAATATCACTGCCTACTAGTGGTTCAGGTGACTTGCGGGACTGGATCCCAATAAGGATCCCACTGGAGCACACAATGAGTCCGATGAAGAGGAATATGCCCCCTGAAGCACCTGTAAGACTACAACCAGCCCCTCAACCCTAACCCTAAACCCCATCCTTGCCCAGCTCAACCAGCAGCGCAGGCTCCGGGTTGCGCGTGCGGGCAGCCTGGCTTGGGAATGAGCTCTGTAGAAACTCCGTCGAGTTTCGATAAGCGTGTTGTTGTGGGGGTGCTGATGTTCGTGTCAGGCGCACGCGTCGAAGCCTGCATGGGAATGCACACCCACAAATCCATAATCGCATTAAAAAAGCGATGAACAGTGTAGACCATTTCGGCCCATGCATGAAGTTGAGGACCATGCTGGGAGGTTGAAGATAAGGCGGTGTTTCGGGCCGATCAACATATCCATAATGCCGCGCAATTAGCACAGCTTTGCTTAGCTGAATCACAATAAAACTGTGCGGATGCAGGCCTGAAACTCAAAGCTCCTCTGTCATCAAGTCCAATTGTATGAGAAAAGCTGTCATGATGACTATCATAGTGCTGGCTTTGCTGTTTGGTATCGTGCTCATGGTCTTTGCCACTGCTACTATGTTCCGTTCCTATTCCTCTTACTCCTCATACTACTACAGCTGTACTACTACTGCTACGCCGACTACAACTACCCAGCACTGGAGCCAGCAAAACTATGAGCCCTAGTACAACTATATACTACGTACTCTCTTCATCATCACTAACCCTGAACCCGAAACCCTAAACCCTGGAACCCTAAACCCTAAACCCCCTAAACCCATGGAAATCACTGTGCAAAACCCAAGGCCACAGACGCCTCTTGAAGGAGGATTTGCAACTCGGAGCGTCTCAACGCGCGGCTTGGGCGGCCGCCTGTAACAGCCAGAGCAAATGGCTTACTGGGGGTTGGTAGGCAATAAGGGTGTGTATACACTTATATGTATATATATATATCTATATTGATATTGGGTTTAGGTTTTAGGGTAAGTAGGGAATAAGTGAACCTATTATGTACGGTTTATATAGGAATTGTATTCCCTTATTGCCTACTAAACCCTCAGTAAGATGTAATGAACAAGAAGCCAGGGATGTAGAGGGGCTACACCTGGGCGATGCGCGAGGGTATGAGGATGATATGCCATTGTCTCAGCTTCGAGCCCTGATAACCATGCCACTTACAGCGGCCATAGCGCTGCGTTTGTCTGCGAGGAGTCGACCAGTTGCATAATTTCCACACGGCTGGAAGATAGGACTGCGGCTATTAGAACTGCCTGCCTTCGCAGCAATCTGGGAAGGCGACAAGAAGAGCATACCTGCTACCGCCACTCCAAGCACAAGGCCTGGCTTCTCTTCGAGAGCCTACTATGAAAATGGTAGTTTCCTAGCATCTTTCCCGCTTTGGCATCATCCTGATCCTCCTGCTCTTCAAGCATCGTCGCGTCAATGTCAAAATGCGGCACAGAAATCATTAGTTCGTCTAATACTAAATCCCACATCTTTCCACATCCCTATCCATCCAATAGGCAGACAGTCAGGGCCCTCCAACTCTGACAATTTGCATCCGCATAAAGACCATCTCACCTATACACCACAGCATCGAGAAGTCTTGAGATCTGAGGGTTTCCCCAAACTAGGGCCACCTGTTTGGGGGTCCCCATAAAAAGGACTGTAGCATTTGGGGGTCTAAAATGGGGGCCCCCCAAACCCTGAACCCTAAATCCTACATCCTAAACCTTCATTCCTAAACCCTCCTGAACCCTAAACCCTAATTATGGAAACTACTATTTGCGGCCTTGTCCCCAGGTCTCCAGCTTGATGGCTGCTAAGGCCGCATCACCCTGCAGCAGAACATACTAGAGGGGCCTAAATAATTACCAATATCATTTTGAGGTCCATTTGAGGTGGATGCGGACATGAGTCGTTTGCGATAAAGGTGAAACGGAGTGTGTATTACACTCGTCGGTAAGTTAGTTACGAGGCAGCTAATCTAGTCCATTTGAGGTACCATATACTATTTTTATATATTCAATTTGGAACCATAATATTGGGAAATTATTGAGGCCCCTATATTAGGTCCTCTTTGAGCTACGTGGAACTTAGGACTCCTACCAAGGGGTTAATGGACAAGAAAATGGAAACTACTATATTATAGGGTTGTATAGGGATTACATAGGGTTTAGGGTTTAGGGCACTTAGGACACCTACAAAGGGTGATTTGGCTCAGCTGTTTGGACTGGCTACTTAGGCTTCACGGGGATGCAGGTTGTGCTGGGGGCTCTCGCTGGAGTTAAGGGTTTAGGGTTACCTGTTGCACTCACTAATTAGTTTTCTCACATCAGAGTCAATGTAATTGGAACCGAATAAATCCTCAGGGGCTGAAGGATTTTTTACTTGGTTTTAATAGGGAAGGGAGGAGAACCTCTTTCCCTCACTAATTTAGCACCACGGAGTCTCTCAGAATAACGCCTCCCTGTCAAGCTCCACCTATCTTTTGCTCCGGCCTGCGCTCGCAATACTGGATGCTGTCAATGCTGTCTGAAGCTCTGCCCTCAAATACCTTCAACCCAGTCAAGTTGCGTAAAGACATCCCAAATCTTGGACCAATCCCCGACCCAGGACCCAGTAATGGGTATCACAAAGGCATATTGTAGGTATATCAGGGCCCTTTTAACTCCACAACTACGGGATTTGACTGTAGGGGGGAGGATTGACCTAACCCAAATCTTGGTTTAAGAAAATGCCAAGGCAACCCTTAGGCTGAAAGTTTCAGTAACAACTGCTTGGTGCTTCATAGGTTTAGGGCGTAGGGAATGGATCCCTAAAGTAGTACCTATAGGAATCCCACCAGATTCTAGGATCATGAGAGCTAGAAGGATCCCAGCAACAGCCAAAATTTCCCCTAAACTCTCAACCCCCTAACTCTACAGATCATCTAGAGGGAACGGATTGCTTGCCTGGGTTAAGTAGGAGCGAAATCACTACACTTCCAACACACTCGGCCGCCGCCTCCTGTATCAGCTCTCGCAGATCAGCAAAGGCCTCCTGCACCTCAAGGAACCCTGAGTTTAGGGTTTAGGGTTACCCTGAACCTTAAACCCAAAAACTGGAGGGTGCCATGAAAAGGGGGACCCCAACATGTTCATCATGTTGGCCCCATAAATGGGAGATCTCAATATGTTGACTCCAATATAGCCCATCTTCAGTATGAGAACTCTCAAATAGAGGCCCCTATCACTGTCAGGGGTCTAAAGTTCTCAGAGGGTAGCCTATACAATCCAGGGTTTAGGGTTGTCAACACAAGCCAATCCT
>CAJNIZ010022780.1:45121-77413 GCA_905231905.1 Symbiodinium pilosum
GGGCCGGGAAGCTACCAACAGGGTTATGGGCTTAGGACTTAAATGAAATTGCCATAATACGGGTGTGTAGGAAATAATTAATGAAGTTTCCCCATTGTAGTAGCTTATGTTAAGTTCCTCAACAGCAACCCAGTATAGCGGGGTTCTGAGGCTGTATGCCTGCAATGGCAGCTGCTGCTCTCAAGCTCACATTTGGCCCACACCGTGATCCACCGACCCCATATATTCAGCTACCCCAGTGCCTACGCAAACGCATCTGGAAATAGAACCTTCCTCACAACCTCATCCTGGCCAGCCAGAATAACAATGCTCCCAGCTTTGATTTTGAGCGTAAAGCGACAAGAACAGTCAGAACAAGAAAGAAACAAGTCATAACCATCTGAGGACAAACAGCAGCAACACTACGATTACTATTAACAGCAAGCCCCAGACAGGTTCAGGCCAAGAAGAAAGAAGTCAAAGCTCTGCCTCCCCTTCCCGGCGCTCTGCCGGCGTCTGCGGCGGTGCCAGGGACGGCAGCTTTGTTGTTACCGGCCTTTGCTACAAATATGCTGTCTTTTTCTTAACAAGGTTAAAGATTTATCGCTGGAGTTTTCGCTGCAGCTCTACGACTCTGAATGGGCTTGCAGTGGGCCTTACATGGATTTTTGATCTCCCTTGGCGCGTACGAAACATGTTATATGTTCTTCATTAGTTCATCTGAGATTTCTTTATATGGCGCATCTGGGCCTGATGTGGGGATTGCACAACGGCCGCGAGCTTGGCAAGGCCATAGAAGACGCAGGTGCTCTTGAGGGTTGTACCATGTTACAAAAGAGAACATGCAAGGTTTGTAGGGCTCAGAGCGTGTTTTGGAGGCTAAACTAGACTGTTTTAAAACAAGACTGTCCAAACCTATATGTTCAATCCTGAATCCTAAGCCCCCCTCGGCCAAAAGGCTCAAAACCTTGAAGCCCTGAATTCTAGGAGCCTCAACCAGCAACCTAAATCCTAAGCCCGAAGCCTTTTATCCTGAACCCTTGACCTCAAGGCCCGAGATCTGAGCACTAAACCCACAAGTCCTAAACAAGCACTGATTGCCCAAAGCACACAGCAGAACAGGGAAGGCTGCAAACCCTAAACCCTAAACCGCGATGCCCTACAAACCCCCACCCCCCTTAAGTAGATACAACATGGCTTTAGGTAAATTATAATAAGATCCCCATATACTCCAGATTGTATCTACTTAAGAGGGGCCATAGTATCTCCATGTCTCTTGCATTCCTTCCCTCCCTACTCACATCCAGGTATGAAGTAAGAAAGGCCTCAACTCGAAAACCAAAGTATTACATCCTAAGACTTAAGACCCTAAGCCCTCAGCTCCACATGCCAAACCATACGCCCTAAAACGCACAACTTTAAATCTTATACACTTATAAACCCAAAAAAGAGAAAACCCTACTAACTCCAAATTAAATATAAGCCCCGGAGGCCGTCGTCGTATCCGAGGAGTTGGTTGGTGCCGCCAGCTTCGTTGCGGAGCAGCTGCAGCCGCCTTGATTTTAGGGTTTAGGGTGTAAGTTTATCTACTGATTGAACAGGGCTTTGGGACTAGGATTTGGGGTTTAGGGATATGTAGGGTCTAGGTTTTAGGGTCTTGGCGTTTTGGGCAGGTTTTGGTTTGAGGATCTAGTGATTAAGGTTTCTGAAGGTTAAGCGGCCTAACTAACATGAAAAACGATTGGGAGCCTAAGGGGTTCTCAAAAGGGTTTCTCTTGTTCTTAGGTCCTTTGACGACAGCTGTAGCAAGGCATAAGGCTGAAATTTCCAGGGTTTAGAACTTACCTTTGGTTCGCCAGGAGGGTTGAGGGTTTAGGATCCCTATATAGTTGTCCCTATGTACCCCGTTATAGTAGGTGTCATGTTCTTTTCCATCCCTTCATTCCCAGCTAACCAAGGGTAAAATAAGGCTTTTGGGATGTTAGGGTTCGCCCTTGGGAGGTTGGTAGGCTAGGGCTTTAGGATTAATGTATGGCCTGGAGCTTAGGGCGTAGAGGGTTTGGGTCTTCTGGACTTAAGGTTGAGGATTTAGGGCGAAGGGTCCAGGATTCAGGGCCAGGAGCTTAAGGTTCTGCAGTTGCATTGTGAGAGGATAGCAGGGTTCATACGACAGACTTTGCAAAGCGGACTACAAGAAACTGTGGGTAGTTCCTGCTACAATAACGTTAGACCTTAGATTCTCCAGCAAAGTTTAACGAGTAAGGTTCTGGGTGTGGGTGGATTTCCGAGGCCACCTCAAGTTTTGGGGCACAAAATGAACCCAACTTTTGAACAGTGCCGATACATTTCTGTTCACTCGGTTTCCGGCAAACAAGGGCTATAGCAATTGGAAACGGCCATACCATTGAAAACTAAAGCTCTGTTTAAGCAGAAGAAAAATGGATTTTAGTCGCTGTCTAAATAAGGACTGTATATTAATTAACAGTGGCCCAGAGAGATTGCAAGTGAAGTGGCAGGCTCACTCATTCTGCCTGTCTGTGTTCGCTGCTTATGTATGTATCTATCTATGAACCCTTACCCCGGAAGCCTTAGGCCAATACACCAATTTGGGGTGTCAGGCAACGGCCGAGCGTTGAAGATTGCGGTCTCTGTACTCGAAACTTCGTCACTCCTTTCCTACAGTTGATATCCTGAGTGACCCTAAATTGCCCCTAAATACCCTAACCTTGGCACCTGTGGTACTGTAGTACACTGACTTCATGCAGGATGATCAGAAGTCCAGCTGCCTGACCCCCCAAACCTGAAGTGCTGCAATGCCACCTGCACCCTAGACCGACAGATCCCCAACTACTAATTTGCAATTTGTGTTGCGAAATTTCCTCGTTTCGGCTCGAAGGCTGGATACGCATGTGAGGATGAACCGAACATAAGCCAAGCATAATCCCTGACATCGCGCATGATCCTGGCCTCCCAGGAACCCAGGACCCTGGAACCCCAGACCTCAGACCATCCAACTAAAAGATTGTGTCTAACCGCCAGCCCTAAGGCCGAACCAGAAGCTTAATGAAACGAACGCCAAACTCTACAGCATTGCCGAGCTACAGCAAGCAAGGCAAACAGTATTGCAACGCCCTCATTTCCCTGTGGCAGCCAGCTCCTCATTGTGGGGCAGCCGAACAAGAAGGGTTGGGGTCTAGCATGCTTGTATTTGCAATTAGTCCAGATCTTGCATGAACATCTTCAGGGGGATTAGGAGTGTTTCTGGCTTGTATCCTACAAGAAACTCTATCACACCCCCCAGTGGTACTGCCCCAATAATCACCCCCTGCCTCCCGAGTAAAACCTAATATCAATATTGGTAATACTAGCAACCATAGTAATACTACATATCAAAACAAGAGCAATAGTAGCATCGTAGTAGCGACCATGATTAAAACATATTTGCCATATCAACAAGAATGGTAAGAGAGAAGCAACTGCAACAATGCTAACAAGCGCGCGTACGGTTGCTGCTGAACATTTGGGGCCCAGTCTCCTTTCCAAAAAACATCGATACCTTGGTTTCCGTAAACTCGGGGCCTTTTTGGGATAACAAGGATTGGTTGTTGTGTACCTTTTTGAATTTATGAATTTATGTTGGGGCCCCTTGTTTATGGAAACACAGAAGCAGCCATACGATAGCCTGCTGGTTTTGGACATGCTTGTAGGTTTTGCACAATCTTGAAGAACAATTGGGCATCACCAATTTGGACCTGGAGCCCCTTAGAGAGAGAGAGAGAGAGAGAGAGCGATAGCAAGAGAGCGAGATGACCCTACAGCTTTGAGTGAATGTTCAGGGGGAGCCATTTCCATTGCTGCTGGTGCAGTAGGGCAAGCGTAACTTCTTGGAGGGTGGGATTTCTTTGCTTGCAAACCTCTAGACCCATTGATCTTCAACTTTTCCACGGCCATGTGGCCGAAGACAATTAAACAGAGTGCAGGTTCTCTTTGCTGCGCATGCTTCTGCTCATGTCACGCGTAATCCCTACTGTATGTCAAGAGCCGCCAATAATGAACCCCAAGCCCGAAACACACAGGCATCCAACTGTAAAAGAGCTGAATTACACAGCATGCGCTGCATGCCAAATACTGAATTCCCCGAACCCTACACCCTAAGTCATAGACGCCCTGTTGCCTCAACATCTTGAACGAAACACCTGCGGCCCCGCCAAACCAAATACCAACTACATAAGTTCACTAAACCTGCACGGTTCGCCTTGTCTGTAACTGAGGCAATTTTTGATTTTTACGACCCGCCAGAGTTTGATTTTATGACCCGCCGGAGCACACACACCAAACCCCATGTTGAAATACCAAGGCTCCTAACAAACTTAGGAAAACCTTCTGATAAACCCAGAAACAACCACTGGACCCTTAAAACCTCAGCCCGAGACCCTCAACCCTAGCCCTTGAACTACAATCTCTGAACTCTAAACCCGAGCCCCTGAAGCCCATTCCGTAGTTCCGAAGCCCTAACCCTAGACTCTTGACTCCTATAAACTTCTTACAAACCCCTTGTAACAGCAGCTTGGATTTCATGTACCCTTTTTCCATGTGATCCTCCGGTATCCAGACTTGTACCAGCCCTAGAAGCCGTAGACTCCTGATCCAGAACCCCACCCCATCCCCTCCATCCCCCCCAAAGCCCTAAACCGTAAAACCCTTATGTGGATCCCCTTATTTAGGGAAACTACCACACGTAACCCTAGAACCCTAAACCCAACAAAAATAGGGTGAGTGGTCCTCCTCCGCCGAAACCACAGGTGTCCAGAGTGCCAGCCACGCCGAAAGTGGTGACCTGCGGGTGTAGTAGCTTAATTTAGTAACTAATAGTACCTTTTACAAGGGATGTAGGCAAATTAAGGCTTAAGGGTTAAGGGTTTATGGTTTGGTTACATAATGAAGAACCAAATGGAATAGAGGATGACAAGCTCATACCAGGCGGGTAGTCCAGCCCTAAACCCTGTTTTTTTTTTGAGTTACTGAGAAAGACCACCTCCAGCTTGCTAACCCCTGTAGGATGTCCAGTATCCCTTCGAAAGTAAAACCTCAAATTCAAAACCTTCAACCCTAAAACGCCCTGAAACCCCAAAAACCCTCAAATCCGGCACGACACGCGTTAGCCTTGAAACTTAGCGGTGGTGCGTAGGGAATGGAGTAAAGGAAGGGGACAAACTTTGGGGACTATATGATATAGTTTCCTGGACCCCAATATACACCCTAATGTCAAGAACATACCCCTAATTTTGGGAAATCCCGTAGACGAGTTACTGCTGGGATGCATCTTTCCATTCTCTGCTACCTCTACACACTAAACCCTAAACCTTGAGTAATTACTGCCGCCACTCAGTAGCAGTTGGATAATAGTTATACTATGGTTATATATAGCCCTTAATAAGACCCCTAGTATAGACTGTTACTGGGTGGGGGGAGTACCCAACCTAAACCCCAAACCCTAAACCCTAAACCCTAAATAGTAGTTTCCATTTTCTTTTCCAGTATCCCAATATTACCCCAATATAACCCTAATATTACCGCAATAAACCCCAATCACCAACAAGTAAGCCGCGGGAGCCTCCGAAGATGTGGGCGGCCACTGCCACGGCTATGGCAATGACTGCCATGACCAAGGCCAGCCTGAAGGAAGGCTTTTAGGATATGGTTTTAGAGCTTAGGGTGCAAGGTTCAGGGATGGGTTTAGGCCTTAGGCTTTAGGGTTTAGGCTTCAGGGATTAGGGTTTAGGGTTTAGGCTTCAGGGATTAGGGATTAGGGTTTAGGGTTCAGGGATTAGGGTCTTGATCCCCCAATATGTGACCTAGAATACTTATGTACCCCATATACAATCATAACCCCTATCAACCCTTTGGAAAGGAGCTCTTTCAAAACCTAAACCCTGAAGCCTGAACCTTGATCGTGTGGGAACCCCTATCGGTTTTGGTTTTTGCTCAGGCTTTACAACCCTAAACCTTAAACTCTTTGGCTCAAAGTCAGTTCGAAATGAGTGGTGAGCGCAGGGCCTGACGGAAGGTGCGCCAGAATAAGTTCGGGCTTAGGGTGTAGGAGTTGATGAGATAGTGTTCATGTAGGAAGATCCACATAAACATATATATATATGTATAGATATATACATCTGTATGTATGCATGTATGTATGTATGTATGTATGTATGGTGTATGTATGTATGTATGTATGTATGTATGTATGTATGTGTGGCTGCAGACATGTATTGTATGTGCATACATACTGTACTCATTAGCGGTTGTCTAGGATCGAGGTGGGTGTCGACCAATAATGCATGCGAGCAAAGTTCGGCCGTTACAATAACTGCCATTCCTGATATAATTACCACTACTGCTATACTATTACAAGTACTATTGCTATTAAGTGTTACTATCGTGACTACTTTGCTGTTACTGCTGCTATCTCCACTAATTCTTTCTGCTCATGCAGGTGGTTTGGCAGCACGCATTGTACCAGGATAATAACTGTGCGTTCGCAAGAGCAACCCATGAACCCCCCCAAATCTCAAGCCCTCATCTCTACATAAGATCTGACAGCATCAAGACGCCTCTAATGTGCTCCCTCTTTCACCCCTGAATCTTCACACTAAACCCTATCTACGATAGGAGCCTCAAGTCCCCTCAAAAAGTATTAGAGTTTAGAATATCACCTCCAGGACTACCCGCTCCCTCCCTCCCAGATTCAGAACACTATTTTACCTAATTCAGCCCTATATAGTCCCTAATGAGCTCCTAAAAATCTGGGGATGTGCCTTGGGGGGGGGGGTGTGACATTCGAGTCCGTTACACTAAACATGTACCAACTTTAGGGTCCATCTCCTTCCCCAAATGGGGGCTCCTAGGGAATCTAAGGATGTATCGGGTTAGGCTTTAGGGCTTAGGGTTTTCGGGTTGTGGGGGGGGAAACCCATGAAGGATCCTGTAATGTCAGTTTTGAAAAAATCCACAGAGATTGTTCAGAGTTTAGGGTTTTGTCACAACGTTCACAGATACAGTAGTATGGCAAACTGGGTGTTTTGTTCTAGCAACCGTACAGCACATAGCGCATGGACTGGGTTGCTTCTATTACGTAACCTGAGCTTAAGGAAACCCAGAACTCTAAAGTCTAAACCAAATTCCAGATAGATGTCTTGTAAATAATATGGTTTGCTGGCAATGAACCCTGAACACTAAACCCTAACCTCTAAACTCTAACCCCTAAGCCCTAGCCCCCTAAACCCGACACTCTAAACCCTAAACGGCAACCCAGTAGAGGCCCTCGCGGCGCATCGCGGCGAATGCGTCTGCTGAAGCCTGCTCGGCGAGCGAGCCTGGCAGAAGATGAAGAGAGTGAGGGTTTACCTCCTCGTTTAGGGTTGCGGTCTAAGGGTTTAGGATTTATAAATTTATAAGGTTTAAGGGGTTAGGGTTTAGGGTTTACAGGTTAGGGTTTCGGCTTTGGGGAACCGCATGTACCGCTTGTTGAGGTTAGCATTCTACAAGGGACTCTTTTTCAGGTCCCCAGTTTGGAATATCTCACTATAAAGTGATCTCTACAGGTCTTGAAAGACCCATACCCATGCCTTCTGAAACACCTAAACCTTTTTTCCTAAACTCTAGGCCGTAAATCCTAAACCCAAGTCCCCAACCCTCCAATAGCCACAAAACGGACGCCTTGGCCATGGTCTCTGGGGCCGCACAGGAAGCAATTGCCGCGACGCAAAGACAGCGGGCCTGTGTGGTTCAACTTTAGGGTTTAGGGTTAGGTTTGCGGCTTGAGGCCCCCCCCATCCCACTTAACAACACTGCCCCAAAAAAGCATATACCAAAGAACACCATGAAAATGGCAGAATTCTTTATGTTGGGATTTTGGTTCAGGGTTTTAGCTTTAGGTGTATGGTCTTCTGTTTAAGTTTTCAGGTCTGGAGCTTGATGGGCTCAGGGTTTAAGCTTTAGGGCTTAGTGTTGAGGGTTCCTAAACCCAGGGTATACCAACTTTCAGGCAGGATTCGTCCGTCAACCGTAGAGTGTTCCCTTCGTGTTTCCGTGATGCTGGTCTCTAAAACCTAAAAAGGCACTGAAATTGAGGACATTTTAGCGCTTCAGTGTTAAGGTTGGGATTTGGGGTGGAATGCGGTATTACGGTTTCGAGTTTACATTCAGTATGGTTGAAATCCTACAAGTCATTAAACAAATTGGCGGTGCGTGGCGACCCTCCCCAGCCCCTAACTAACCCCAAACCCCGGCCGCAACAACTCTGAATCAGCTACCTGCCCAAACGAAACGAATGGCGGAAAAACCCAAATCTCAGATCTCAACCCCTGGACTCTTAACCTGAAGCCCTACAACCTACACCCTCCATCTTTAATGCCCAGATTCTATACCCCAAGTCCCAAACCCGCCCAAGCCTGAACTCCTGTACTCCATATAGGCATTCCATACCCCTGTACAAGCCATGTGAGCTACAGTCAATATTTCCTGCATAATTTAACGGGTTTCTTATTCTTAGGGACTTTTTTAGGGACCATACTGAACAACAGGAGAGATCCTTATGTCCACTGTTAAAGGTTCTTTACTAAGGCTAATCTTGACTGTGACTCATTTAATCCCCATAAACCACTACATAATCCCAGTTTCCATTGCTGTTTCCGCTTTCTTGTCCATGTGATTCTCCTTAACTGGGAACATTACTGGTCCCTTAATAGGGCTAATATTGGCAGTAGCTCATATAGCTGCTAAACCCTAAACCCCGAATCCCTAAATCCCTCAACCCTGAGTCTCTTGATAAGCTAATCTAAACTCCTAGTATCCCCCTCAATATCCCTGAAAGTCCCCAATAAAATCCCCTATATTACACCCTTTAAGGAGTTCAGACTATAGCTATATAGCCGCTTTAAAGAAACAAGTCCCCCACCCTCAACCTCTGGCCTCGGTATGGCCGCAGGAAACTGCGGCTGCAAGGGCTGCATGGCAAATCTTTGGCCATTGGTTTTAGGGTTTAGGGCTTTGGGTTTTAGGGTTTTAGGTTTTGGGGCTTAGGGTCTCTTTCTGCCTGTTTTGCTGGGTGGGTTTCAGCCCTGTCAGAAGGCAAGGGTTTGGGTTTTAAGGGCTTAGACCTCTGGGTATTCGGTCGGCCCAACAGCTTGTGCTCGCTTGTGATTCTTGTGGTAGGTTTCGGGTTAATCTGGGTTTAAGGTTCATTTCTTGTTCATATGTTGACTCTTTGTTGTGTTGTTTTTAGGCTTGTGACCAGTAGTTTGTATGTTGCTGCACCTTCACCCTAAACCCTAAACCCTAAACCCCAAACCCTAAACCCTAAACCCTAAACCTTGGAAAGATCCCCATGAAGCCCCAGTTTGAGGTTCTGCTCAAGCGACTTTAACCAACCGCTGTGGAGCCAAAAGTTCAGGCACATGACGAGGAGTTCATAGGGTTTAAGGGTTGATGGGGGTTATTGGGTTTAGGGTTTAGGGTTTAGGGGTTATTGGGGTTATGTTGGGGTTATATTGGGGTTATATTGGGGTTAGATTGGGGTTATATTGGGGTTAAATTGGGATAATGGAAAATAAAATGGAAACTACCATAATATGGTCTTATTTCGGCTTGGCGGCCACCATGACTTTCATCACAATTTGGGCGAAGGCTGTTTCTTTGCTCGCCAACCCCGGTGATGGGATGTAGACTCCCAATGACAGAGCCAAGGGCATTAGGTGCTGTGTACCCTCAAGACAAAGCCAAGGCTCAACCTCAATCATCCCTGAGTCATTTAGGGTTTGGGGTTTAGGGGTTTAGGGGTAAGGGGCTTAGGGTTTAGGTAATCAAGGTTCCCCATAAGCAGGATCATTGGAAATGGAAACTATGACATTCGGGTTTTTGCTGGCCTGAGGATATGCCAGAATGATTTTTCTTACTCCTTGTTGTGTTGCAGCTGTCAGAGAAGCGCCAAAAAACTAGCAGATTCGTCGAGCTATTCAGAGACCCTGGCAGCCTCACACCTTCGAAAGGAAGCCTCTCCCCACCCTAACTCCTAAACCCAGGACCCTAAACCCTAAAAGCCCTAACCCCCTAAATCCCAGACCCTAAACCCTAAAAACCCCAAACCCTAGATCCTGAAAAAGCCTCCACATCCTAAGAGCTGATCTGCTTGGGAAGAAGAGGATTGCATCTTTCGAGGGATTTTTTGGAGGAACCCCGGGCAGAACAAACCCACCCTACCTGGGGGATACCCCAAGTGGGGGTTCTATTGAACTACCTTAAAAGGGAATATACGGGTTCTAAAAGGTTTAATGAGGTTAGGGGGTAGGGTTTGCCAAAATTAAGGGTACCTTTTTGGGGTTGCCTATAATAAGGGTCATAGTATATTGAGGTCTACATTGGGGTCCCCCTTATTTTGGGAAACTACCCAATTACCTACAGCTTAAGGGGTTAAACCTACTAACTGATCAACTAAAGGATAATTGCTTCTAGGCTGTAGGTAATTGGGGTTACAGGTAGATCTTCTTCAAGCGGGATTTTAGGGATCGTTCAGGGCGTACGGACGCCAAGCATCTTCATATACACCCCCTGTCTAGCCTTGGTCTAACAACAGCGGTTTAGGGTTCAGGGTTCCTAGGTAATCCGGATATTACATCTCTGAATAGGCACAAGCGTCTCCAATAAAGCTCCGTTCCCACAACCCTAAGCCCCTAAACCCTAAACCCCTAAACCGAGAGTCTTTTGATCCAAGCTGTTTCGGCTGCTAAGCGGCTGTCTCCGATGAGCTGCATTCCTGTGAAATGCTTCCGTGAACTTGATCAAGCCAGCCCTTGTATGTAAGGGCTCAAGGTTTAGGGTTCAGGGTTAAGGGTTTAGGGTTCAGGCCTTGAAGCTGAAATATAAGCAAGATACAGAGGGATATCCCATTTCAAGTTGTTGCTAAAGATATGGGCATTCCAAAAGCAGTCCCTTCTGCATCCCCCCCAAACTGGTGCCATCTTCAGAATAGGCACGCCCCGAAGAGGGGCCTCGAAGTCTTAGAAATGTCCGATAGGCACGTTTTGAGGTGTCGCATGGAGTACAAAAGTGGGATCTAGCTTTAAAAGGTACCCTATGGACACGAAACTGATGTACAGAGCTCGCAACGGTGGACAGCAGGAACGCAGCTCGGATGTGAGTTGTAAGCGTGAGGAGCAAAGCACTTGTCCGACATGGATCCAAGCGAGGAACAAGGCATGAAATCGCACTGCCACCTCTTGCACACCAGCCGCAGGGACTTCGAAGCCATGTGCAGCTTCGCTCACTTTTTCTCGTCCTCCTCCTTGACCTTCGCTTTGCCCTCCTGCTTGACTTCCTGGGCGGGTGACATGGTTACTTCCTAGACGGCCCTCATCAAGCAGATGAACTTCCATGACATGAATATCTCTCGAGGAAGTCGTCTAGCAAATTGCCCCTTCATGCGAATATCAAACACCCACCCCGCACCCTAATTGCAATTGTGCCACCCAGTATGTAATATGAAACATATTTGCTGAAGGTGGGGGGCGGGTGCGTGTAATATCAATAGGCAGGGATTAGGATTACTGCGCCGGGAATTTGCCATCCTGTTAGAAGGACTTCACCCGTTCAACCCTGCCATTTGCTAGGAATGAGCGCCCTTGCAATCTTTAGAAAAGTGACTTGGACATGAAAAGTAAGTAAACTGATGACCCCAACACCACAAGAAACAGCCAAAAAGGCCATAAATCTACATACTGCTTTCGTTCTCGGAACTGCGGTTTTGCAGGCAGTGCACAACTTGGAGTGTAGGACTCACCATCGGAGAGAGTTGGTCTTTTCTCTGGTTCCGTACTAGGCATATGGGGTTCCAAAAAACTAGGAGACCATGTTGGGGGTCCCCAGAATCGGATTATCTAGATTTGGGTCACCTTTTTTTTTTTATGGAAGCTACCATATCTTTCCCTAAACGTGAAGCCCCACAGCCTCATCCCCAATCCTCCTACCCCCTCAAAAGGGACATGCTATTCCCTCTATAATCCCCTTAAAAGATACATGATATACCCCTGTACCCCCCTTAAAAAGGTACATAATATTCCCTAGAGCCCGTTGAAACGGACACCCTTTAAAGTGATATTCCCGGTAATCCCCTTTAAAAGGGAATGGGAGGTTGAAACCCGAAGACGAAGGCTAGGTCCCCCACCGATTTAGAGTTTAGGTTTTAGGGTTTAGGCTTTAGAGCTTTGCTTTTAGGGTTTAGGTGTGAGGCTTCAGCTCTTAGGGTTTAAGTCTTGAGGGTTTAGGCTTCAGGGCTGATTTGGGGTGTCCGAGAATTCTGGATATTAGCCCCATTCATTGAGAATCGAATAGAAAAGGAACTGGATTATGAAATGGAAGCTGTGATTATACAACATAAAATCAGGGGGCCTTTCTTGGGAGTCCGTATGAACATGATCGTCATATGTTGGGGATCTCTCTATCTACAATGTAGGTTCAAGGTTAACGGCTTCCTTGATTACAGTCAAGGTGCCATTAAACTAGGCAACATGATAGCTTAAACCCTTAAACCCATAAACCAAGCCAAGAAAACCACTATTCTACATACTTTTTGGGGTTCAGGCCTTGATCTCCCCTGACCTCAACCCACTGGGGTTTTGGGTTTAGGCTTTACAAGGATAGTTGCCCGGGATAGTGGAGCAGTATACCTTGGTCAAGGTCCAATGTTTTGGAGGTGGAAACGAGGACCTCGCTTTTGTGCAAAGCTGCAAAACCATGTCCAGCCTGCCTCAAACGCACAGTAAACTCTGTGAGGCTGTATAAGGTTCACAAACTGAACGGAAGGCTAACATATGGGTTGTTCTCAAAATTATGGGCCCGGTTTGGTTCTGGAGAATATTATGTCACCTAATATTTAGGGGCACCAAAATAGGACCCTAATTTTGGGAACTACCCATATCTTTGATTGAGTCACTGCTTACCCCAACCGTTTGAAAAACATGCCATTTTGCGGCTTCGGTTTGGGGGAGTCCCGAAGTAGCGGTATCCTGTAATGGTTCCGGGGTATAGTAATGCTTCTTGCGAAGACCCTCAAAAAGGGACCCATAATTTCCCCTAAATAATCCCCCATATAACCACCCTTTAAGGAGTTTAGAGAGTTTAGACTATGGCACATTTGTTTGTATCCTCTCGGAGCCTGTCATAACGTCCCTAGAACTTGAAAAACTGGGTTGCTGTTACGGAACTTAGATCAGGTTACCATATTCTGGGTATACAGGGTCCAGGATTTAGGGTATATAGGGGTTTAGGATTGAGGGTTTAGGATGTAAGGTTACCATCACATGGGCATATAGTGCGTAATAGATCAGGGGCTTTCATAATTATATACTATAAGTTCCTTAATAGCGACTCGAAAACCCTGCTGGGCTCAGTGCTCCCTTGATGCCGGCGGCGGCTTGGTCCTGCTTGGGGTCGCGGTAGTAGCCAAGACCGCGCATGCCTCAGAAACTTCTGACCCAAAGCCCAAAGCCAAAATTCGGTTTAGCGTTGAGGGTCGATGCTTTTATGCGAAATTCGGAACTGCTCAGAGCTTTTTTGGAATCAGGGATTGATCAAGAGTTTGAGTGCGGTTCACGGGCGTGTGGCTCAGGATTCATTTCTTCTGAATATGCGGATTGAAGGTTTGGGGTGGCTGGAGTTTGGGCCCTCAAGGGCCATACCAATCATGTTACATGCTGCGCATAGCCATAAACCCGCCTAACACCCACAATCGGACATGATAGCTCCAACCAACAAACCCAATGCCTTGAAGAAGCCTAGGTGAGGCCTGGTCATTAAAAACAGTCATGAAGCCATCCGTACCATCATCATGACACAGCAGTTGCCTACGCTAAACACTTAACCGAAAGCCCTCAACCTTAAACTCTGAGCCGGAAACCTTTCACTCTAAGCCTTAAACCCGAAACCCAACTTCCAAAACCTTAAACCCTGAAATGTATGATCCCCAAACCATATAAGCCCAAATCACTGCAACGCTACGCACTTCACCGTGACCCCAAGCAAGGATCCCGAACGCCCGGCCCAAGAATGGACACTGAGAACCCTCATACCTTCGAAGCCCTCACTCAAGGTCCGAAGCCCTATGCAACCTTATGGAATCCTATCACCGTATGAAATCTCATGCAACCCTATTTAGCCCAACATGACCCCCATATAGCACCTCAAAGCTCAAAGGGCCGACCCTAAATCCTAAACCTCTACACTCCCCCAAACTAAAATGGAAACCCATAATAGGCCCATTTTAGAGGGACTGTAGTCTTTATAGGGCCCCTTTTGGGTTTCCATGTTAGTTTCCAGGAGTTAAACACCTTGTTGGGGTCTAGGGGTTTAGGGCCTATGACCCTCCATCGCTTATAACCCTTTTCACAACCCAATATAGCCCTACCACACCCTTTTAAGGGCTCCTTAAAGGCCTGAAGGGCCGATCCTAAATGCCGAGCCCTAAGTCCCTTGATAACCCTATCCAACCCTACATAACCCCAAAATGGACCCCAACATGCTATCATCCTTATGTTTGGGACCCCCCCCAAAAAAAGAGGTACCCATGCGTAGTTTGGGAAACAACCAAATAACCCCTATCTATCCTAATAGAACTTAGAGAACCCCAAGTACCCCCCATGTAGCCGCAAAATGGCCCTAAAACCCCTAAAACCCCTAAATCCCTAACCCCAAAACCCTAAACCCCTTAAGCCCTAAACCCTAAACCCCTTAAGCCCTAAACCCCTTAAGCCCTAAACCCCAAACCCAAACCCTAAAAGCCACACCCAAAACCTAAAAGCCCGAAGGGCCCATCTTGAAGCACCAGCCGGGCTTGGCTCCCTGGAAAGAGGTGGCCTCGGTCGTGCTTTTTTTGTGTGGTCTTGGGTTTAGGGTTTAGGGGTTTGGTGTTTGGGGTTTTAAGGATTTAGGGTTTAGGGTCTTAGGGTTTGTAGGGTTTAGGGTTTGTAGGGTTTAGGGTCTATACGGTTTAGGGGTTTAGGGTTGGGCCCGGTTTTCTAGAGTCTCGTTTATAAGGGTTCTATAGAGTTTGCATGCGGTTTCGAAGGCTTATATAAGGATTTTGTAAGGTTTAGGGTCTAGGGTTTAGGGTCTGGGGTTTAGGGTCTGGGGTTTAGGGTCTGGGATTTAGGGTCTGGGATTTAGGGTCTAGGGTTTATAGTCCCTTTACAAGGGTTCTATAGAATTTGTATACTGTTTCGAGGGGCATGTAAGATTTAGGGGGGTTTGGTTGGGGCTTTGGGAGGTAGAGGTGTTGTAGGGTTTCTTGGAGTGATGTAGAGTGTGTGTCTGTGTGGGAGGGAGAGAGAGAGAGAGAGAGAGAGAGAGAGGGAGGGTTTGGAGGGTTCGGATGAAGCGGTTCAAGCGCAAGCCCTCTATGTCCAAATATCCCCTTTGGAGCTTCAACTACTTTGATTTATATGAGCTATAGTCGAAACTCCTAGTAACCCCCTTCATAACGCCTATAATACTCCTATATAGTCCTCCATAAAACCACCTTCAACAAGTTTAGACTATAGCTCATATGATACCATAATTTCATGACTTTGCGCACACACGCATCTCTGAATCTTACACCCTTTAAGTGGGGGGGATGGTTAAGGATCCTAGACGCTTGCACCTGGGCCTGTCTAGAGGCTTAAGGTTTAGAGTTTAGGGCTGCTTTGCCGTTGTTGCTACTGGAGACATCCATTAGGAAAGGTCTGCGTATTTATTAGGGCTTTACTGTATTAGTATACGGGGCACAAATCTAACGACTGTTTCTGGCATCATACTGACCACAACCAACAAATTTCGTTCAACTCCTAGACCCTGAGCCCAACGTATACCTTTAGCCCCCTTAGAAGGAACCATTAGTACCCAAACCCTAAATCCCTAAACCCTATATGTTTCTGTAGCCCCTTACGGGGATAACTAGCACATCAGCTCCCTGAACAGAAGCTTAGAACTTAGAAGATTCCAGCCCTATGTGTAGGGTTCAGGGTTTAGGGTTTAGGGTTCAGGGTTTAGGGCTTTTGGGCATATGTATAAGTATGTCTCCCTACATAATCCCCTATCCTAAGCTAAATTCTGAACCTTGGATCCTGTTAACCAAAGGTAAGTAACAGAAACACAGAGGGTTCTGAGACCACAATCCCTAAGCCCCAAGCCCTATACGTCCCATACATATAGGGGTCATCTCTCCCCACAGTCCATAAATTCCTTAATAGTGCCTTGAAGCCTTTATCTATTAAAGAATCATCCTAAAGCCTAAGCCCTAAACCTAAAACCCTAAACCCTAAAGCAACCCAAGGGATTCTTAGACACCAGCCGGCTCGAAGGACTCCTGTTTGACACCGCCCTGGCGCCAGGTGCTGCTTGTGTCCCCGTTTTAGTCAGCTTAGGGGTTTTAGGGTTAAGGGTGTGGGGTTTGGGGTTTGGGGTCTAGGGTTGGGTGTTTACTGGTTTAGGGCTTTGGATTTAGGAGTTTAGGGTGTGGAATGTAGGGACCTAGGGTTCAGGGATTGAGGGTTTAGGGTTTTGGGGTTGTGGATTTAGGGCTTCAAGATTTGGGAGTTTGGGATGTAATGCTGTAGAGTTTAGGGGTTAGGAATTTGAGGCTTAGGGACTGGGAAGTTGGGGGTTTGATGTTCGGGGGTTTAGGGCTTAGTCGGGGTGGGCTACCCTCCCCGCAAGCACGTGGAATCCCATTGTAGAGGCTATTGCATCTACCCTCCCCCCAAAACACCATGTACATTCATTGAGCCTACTCGTAAAAAAAACATAGTTAGGAACATCCCCATGTGCGCTACTGTGTTAACTCCTGGCATCCCCCTTAATAACCCCTATAGGAGCTCCCTATATAATCACCTATATAACCCCGCTTGAGGAATCTAGACTCTAGCTCATATGGCACAAACAGGCATGCCAAATATAATCTGAAACCCTAGCGCCTAGCCATTGGTAGCTTGTCCAAAATTATGGTCCCTTCTTGGCTCCCTACTACAACGCGGCCCCTAATATTTAGGGCACCCTTTAAAGAGGATCATAAACCCTAAAGCCTAAACTCCCCTGACAACCTCCCCCCATTCCGCCTCGTCCTTGACGTCCAGCTCGTCCTTCTCCGCAGCAGCCTGCAAGTTACTCAATACCCGAGGTAGTTCATCAAAACAGGCCCCAAGACAATCCATGCGAGGAACCCTTACGCACAAAATTTCTGTTGCACCGCCACCGCGGGATTTTTCAAAACGAGGGTGCTCTAGGGTCCTATGCTATGTGGGCATTTCAGTGGACCTCTGAAAAACTTGTAACTGTAGAATAGAAGCCTACATGATCAGAATGTGGGCTGGAGCAGACTTAATATCACTGTTTTCAAGGCAGCCCAAAACCCTAATCCTAAATCCGAAGCCCTAAACCCTCAACCCTGACCCCTAGACTAGTCATGCCCAAGAACCTCCTCTTGAGCAGTTGCCATGGCGGCATAAGGATCTTCGCCCTGCAGAAGCAGCTCCACCTGTCAGTCAAAGGGTTTAGGGGGCTTGGGGGGCTTAGGGAGTTTAGGAATGTGGGGTTTAAGTTTTAAGAGGTCTAGGGTTTTGGATTTTGACGGCCCCCAAGGTACCTGGTGGGTTATAATTGGGGTAGCTACGACAGCAGAAGTGCCACAAGATGCAGCCACGGCATTTCCTAGAATTACGTACGTAGGCCATGCTAGGCACGGGATTTAGGACCTGTCGCCTAGGACCTAGGTTTAGGGTAGGGTTCGATGGTAGCAAGTTCAGTTTATCGTTCTAGGGTTTATTGGTATATTCCCCATAGTAACTGCAAGTACGGGGAGCTCGTCGGAGCTCGCTACATTAAACGCCGCAAAACCCTAATTCCTGAAACCCCTCACCCTAAAAACCCTGACCCCTACATCCTAAACCCTAAATCCCCAACCTCGCGATTGAGCGGCTTGGCGTTGAACTCGGTGGTGTACACCTGTGCAAAATATGGAGAAATATGTGAAGGGGTTCAAGGTTAAGGGTTTCCGGCGGGAGTCCTCATAATAGAGGACTCTAAAGTTTCAGTGGACAAAGGCAGTCCAGCACCACCCTACCTGTACCTTACCTAGGCCCCTGAGAGGATCTGGAAAGTAGAACCTCCGATATGGTACCCTATCCTACGATTGGGTGATTTCTAGGAACTCTCGAAATACTCCCAGAATTCTGGGTTGCTGGCAGTTACTTTAATGAGTTCTGCATGGTACCGGAATCAGACGCGCATTTCATTATCTTCCCTCAGCTCTAAACCGTGTAAACCCAATAAATCCTATAAACCCCAAATCCGGGCTCCCATTCCCAAAGTGAAGCTTGCCTTTCCAACACACTACACTTACTAGTGGTTAGCGTGGATTTGGCAGGAGTCGGATATGGAGACGATGGTGAGTGACTACATGGGGACTAGGACCATTTCCTAGGTCAAAAGGGCTTTAGGGCTTAGAGCCTCCATGCGTCCGATGCCTGAGCATGAGCCATTGTCTAAACTCCCTTAATAATCCCTATAACATCCCTCAGCATAATCCCCTCTATAACCCACCCTTCAAGAGTTTAGACTATTGCTCACATGAAAGCAACTCCACACTGCATCGTGTTTGTTACGGTGTTGCAGCAGCGGCCTGTGAACTCGATTCCGCTGGCTAATAGCTTCATGAAGTGACCCACAACTGCCCTTGCGGACACGTAGAGCTATATCTGCCGTCAATGCTTTGACAACCTGATGATCAAAACTGCCCTACTGCCAGCTTGAACCAATTACAGGGTTTAAGACGCAGAGGGGCGATGCTTTAGCTGCTGTACCGAAATTGTTTTTGTTTTCGCTGGCTCTTTGGTGTGGAAACAGTCAAGGGCCCGCAGCGCAACAAGCTACACCAAGCTAAACAACAAACAGCTCAGGGGGTCGAGCGGCGAGAGCTCAGCTAAGGCTACAACTCTAGGTGTGGGGCTGACTTCAGCGACTTTAAGGCGTCGAATCGACTTCGAGTACCGGAAAATCTTGAATCACTCTGAATCACTTTACACAGACTCCCTACACGGACTCCGTTGACGCACCCAAGCTACATACTGGGGTTTCTTGGACCCAGGTATGGCAATTTTAGGTGCTATGGCTTCCTGTGGGAGTTTCCATCGGGATGATGTCTTCACCTCCCCTGTACTAAGGGGGCTCCTAGGACAGGGTGCTCCTGGGGCCCCAGCATCATGCTTACTCCTCAAGGACCCACAAAGATCAGACCAACAAGACCGAGATCGCCTGAATCCCCAACCTTCTTTTTTCTACCTCAACCCCTAACCTCTAAACGCTAAATCCTAGAGTCCAACCCACCCCCCCCCCCTTCTACAGAGGCCTCCTCTACGAAGCGCTTGAGCTTGACTGCCTTTGAATGCTCTCAGGCTTCAGAGCTTGGTTTAGGTTGGTTTAGGAGTTTGGAGCTGAGGGATGTGGGGGTTTCCCAAAACTAGGGGTAGTTTTTTGGGGGGTCCCGACTACAAGGATTATACTTTTTTGGGGTCTATGTTGAAGTCCCCCCTATATTGAGAAACTACCATGTGTGTTGAGGGGTCAGGGCTTGGGGTTCTGAGGATTTGGATTTGGCCTATTCCCTGGGAGTCCTTACCTTGCGTTTCGGGCTTACTATGACGCGGTGGCTCAGGGATGGGGCTTCGAGGTGTCAGGAGGACCCTGCACTAACCTGAACGTCCACGAAAAGCACTAACCTGAACGTCCACGAAAAGGCCTCAACACGCGGTTTAGGGTTTAGGTTGAAGGTTTGGCACCGTCCTATCCCTATACACCCTAATTCGACACCACAAGACCGACTGTACCCTCTCCTACACAAACATGGAACCCCAGCAAGCCTGCTTTCAAAAGGACAACAGCCTCTGCAGGCCCTCTGTTGGAGGTCCATGTTATCTTGCCGTTGACTTAAGCCCGAAAACCTAAAGCCTTGGAAAAAATCAGCACTTAAGGTCTCGTCTATCCTGGGGTGTCCCTTGTGTACCCGCCCAAACAACCACCCTTATCTTTAGCACGCCGAAGAATTGACCATTGATTTCTGAAAATCCCTTGGCTAAATCCCCAAGCCCTACATCCTGTCTATGTAGAAATATCTCCCCATCAAACCAAAAACCGGTTAACAACTTAAAGTTTTAACAATACTCAACTGTAGCAAATGTTCAAGAGAAAATTGTCGTACGTTGGGAATATCCATAATGTCGCAGGGATCTAGATATAGTCTAAACTTCCAGTATCCCCTTTAATAACCCCTAGAATGCTCCCCTATATAATCCCCCTATATAACTCCCTTTATATGATCGCCTTTGTAACCCCCTTTGCGGAGTTCAGACTATAGCTCAGATGGGGTGGACTTCAAGTCAGGATCGAAGCGGACTTTACTTCTGCGGGATGATCATCCCTCCAGGTAAGCTATTCTTGCAAAAATGGTTTTCCAGTCTTATTACAACCCAGTAAGGACTGTGAGTCCATGGTCTATGGTGTCTTTTGTGGAGCATGACAATGAGGAACCAGCATCTCCCGAAACACTGAACTCTTAGGTAGAGCATCCAGTCTACTTACCTCAAGAAACCTCGGTTAGGGTTCAGGGTTCAGTTTGGGGCACGGGTTTAGGGTCTTGTGGTTTAGGGTTTTACACATTTGGGTTTGGAGTTGAGCACTAAGGATCTGGCTACCTTACTCCCATGTCAGGCTGACTTTACCATGCGGGTCTGTATTTCTACTGGCTCATAGGGACATCGCTGCTAAGATAACTGAACCTTACTCTTCGAACCGCAAAACTAAAAGCCCTCAACCCTGAACCTCCAAACCTCAAACCCCAAAACCCGAACCCCCTAAACCCAAAACCCTAAACCCTGAACCCCCTTAATCTGCAAGGCTCCGACCCACTTGGCGCGCCAGTTTGCCACCTTCTTCACGATCTTGTTCCACTCCAAGCCCTTCATTTCAAGGCTGTTTGGATGAATGTAGGTGCCAAAATCGCTTAAACCCTAAACCCTAAAATTCTGGACCCAACATCCCTAAACTCTAAACCCAATATTCTGGTCCTAGGATCGATTTTTTAGGGCTTAGGTTCTGGGAAATATATACGCATCCTTATTATATGGGATGTCGGAAGAGCAAGGAGGTTGTCTAGCTGCCAGCCCGTTTAAGGTAACCCCTTGGCCTATATAGCCCCCATGTAGCCTCTATAACCTCTTCTAATCTCCTATAAACCCCTGTCTATCTCCTACACCCCTCTGTCCAGTCACCGCTCTATACCCCCCTTATAACCCAATTCCTAAACCCTGAATAGTAGCTCTTGACCTGGCCCTTCTTCTTCAAGGAGCCTTGTTGGGGATCAGTAGGAGTAAGGGAATGCATTATAGAGATTTATGGCTTCGGATTTAGGGTTAGTAGAGAACAAGGAAATATATGCTATAGTGCTTGTATTCCTCCCCACGAACAACCACTAAGTTCTTCTTGAAGCTCCAGCACCCCAGTTCGGAGCAAGAGCCTATCACTAAGTGCTTCTGGTCTCGGAGCAAGATATACTGGGTTTCTGTGAAGGAACCCAACTTAAGCTATATTACCTCCCCCTTATAATGGAGAGTCATATGGAAAAAGAAATGGACATTACATGGAAACTGGGGTGGTATAAGGGCTTAAGGAGCCTAATTTAAGTTACTACAATGCAGGACCATATTGTGCATTATATATATATACACACACATACACACCCATTATGGTAACATAGTTGAAGTTCCTTAGCAGCAACCCAGTCTAGGGATCTGTTTGCATTCTCAGACAAAAGAGGCTTTGGAAGCCCCAACCGTCAAATCAGGAACCTGTCTGTGTCACGTGATAATTACACTAATTAGAAGGTCCTGATGTTCAGCGTTGGGGTTACTTTTCTATAACGATTGTCCAAAAGGGCTGTCCGACATTATCTGTTTATAGCTGGGGGGTTTCTCTGCATAACTTAATTCAATGTGACTAAAATACCCAAGACTCAACGCCCTAAAGTCCTAAACCAAAAGCCCTGGATCCCAAAATTTAAACTCCTAAACCAAAAGCTTGAACTGCTGAACCGTAGCACCTGGTTGGGCTCGGCATCCACGCACTTTCGGATCACCTGCCGTTGTACAGCTGAGGCCCAAGGTCTAGGATTTGGTCGCAACCCCTACGTGAGGTGGGGCCTAGGGTTTAGGGTTTAAGGCTTAGGAAGTCAAGGTCTCTTTTTTGGGCTTGCCATGAGTTCCCGTTCTACTTCCTCTATATACCACCAACCCAGAGTCTAGAATCCGGACTGAGGGGATTGCTGGCAAAGCAGCAGGAAACGTATGACCTGGATCCCAAAAAGTCGGTGCAGGCCACCCCATGAGCAAGTCAAGGCAAGACTAATTCTTCACACCTGTGGGTCTGGGTAGTAGATGATAGGTGAAACCTTCTAGCAAAGCCCCTGCCTCACGCTGCTCGTGGGAGGTGCCGTTTTCCAGCTCAAAGGCCAAATAGGCTCCCCAGGCCTCAGGCTATCACATATAAGAATTTCTCGGGGTTTAGGGACCAGGGTGTGGGGTTTGGGGTTTAGGGGTTAGGGTTTGTGAAGTTTAGGGCGTATGCTTGGGATTTCAGGTGGGATTGCTGCCATGAGGGTTCTAAACCTGTTCGAGACACGCGGCTTGACAATTGCTACTTTTTGAGAACGTCAGTTGTTTTTCTTCGTGCTATTGTTCTTCTTATACTGTTCACACCCATAATCTCATTACTGCTACCATGTTCATTACGTCGAAAGTCGTGTAGGCACAAGCCAGGATCAAGATCCAGAAATGTCCTGGAAGTAGCTTGCTGGGTTGTATAGAACCTAGGCATGCAGATTACAAAGCAAGAGCGTCATCTGCAATAGTAAGCTGAAGAGTCTATATGAGCCATAGTCTAAACTCCGGGTATCCTCCTTAATAACCCTTATAAGACTCCCCTATATAGCCCTCCTTAAGGACTTCAGACTATAACTCATATGGTATGACCTGGTTATAGCTTGAGTTTTCTCTACCTAGTGTAGAACCTCAACAGTTCCTGACTGTGCGCAAGCAGGGCCAGGGTGCAATGATCCAGGGACATTCCTGTGCTCATGAAAGTTCTTGAGCTGCTGCAGTACCCTACCCTAATCCCCCAACTCTTATCCCTAAAGCCTACCTAAGCGACTATAATCCCCAAGCACCTAAACTGATAAAGTCTGAACCCCTAAACCCCCAAACCTTACGTAGTCCTTACACTCAGGTAAACCCCTAAACCCTTTAAACCCCAGTCCTGGAACCCCTACTCCAAAGCCTACACCGAGTCTAGGCTCCCCACATCGCCCAAGCGCGGGTTCAGCGTCACTGCGCGGTTGAACCTCGTTTTGCAGCATCGGGTGCTTAGAACTGGAGAGGAGTCATCAATGCAGGGGCCTAAATAATCTAAATGGATTTGGGGCTGGAAGGGTTGAAAAGGAGTAGTATCTCTAGGCGTCTACACCGGGCCTGGGGTTCAGGTTTTAAGCCAGTTGGGGGTTCAGGTTTAGGGTGGGGCATCTTCCACTTGCTTTTGAATTGCCAAAACGGAGGAGAGCCTATAACTGGAACAAACAAAAGCCGTAAACATTTACAAGCGCATGCATGCGCTTACTGCGGGTTTAGCCTTTAGGCTGTGGGTTATGATGAGGCTGGCGCTGTATAGAATCACCGAAATCTGTTGTTCTATCAACAACAGCTTGGCTGTGTTCAGCGTTGATCCTCTTGGACCTCTACACAAACGTAACACAACAGCTTGATCTCCCTGCTCCTTGGTTGGTAGGGATATCGCAATGAATACGGGGATTATATAGGGACTACTATAGGGATCCTTCCTTGATTCCCTACTAAGCAGCGCGCACCTAGAACACGTGCCTTGCTGCTGGACCAACATACCTGGCAGGCCTTCCGCACAAGGCCATTCGAAAAGATCAGAAGTTTACTGGGTCGATGTTAAGGAACTAGAACTAAGTTACAGTAATATGGATCTTAAGTGTCTAGCTCCCTCCACAGCATCCCAGGAATGAAAGCAGATGCGGGCAACGGAGCAAGACCCAACTAGTCAATCCCTTGCTCCTATAGACTGACTGCCTTCCTCTTTATGAGGAGTCCCAGTCCCACGCTTCAGACATGGTACAGTGCAAGAGACATTACTGTCAGAAGAGGCGAAGCTGTCCTGGTCCAAAGGAAGGGATTGACAGACTTAACTACGGAAATCATGACATGGATTGCAGTCTCAACTATTTGTAGGCTCAGGCGTAACACGAGTGGGGCTATAAAAGCCTGATAAGACTGAACACCCGCGGCTATCCAACTTCTAACCCTGCGTGGAACTGCGCATGAACCTCCAAGTGAACGGTAAAGATGTTGTCCAGCTGAGCCCGCAACCACTTGCGCGCTTTGGCATTCTTGCCGTCTCGCCAGAAGAGCTTTGCCACTGCAATGATCACATGCCTTGAGTTCAGCACTGCTTCTGGGTACCTAGCTAACTTCAAGAAGGAATACGTACTTCCCAAAACAAGCACATACATGTTTGTTGGATCAAAGTGAACTTCCCCCACCAAGAGAATGGGTATTCATGGGACGAACTGCTCGCTTTCACAGCAGTCCTTGATGATCAAACAGTGGCAGGGTCCAATAAGAGATGCAAGGATCCCAAGGGAACTTTAGGGGCTGTAGTGATTTTGGCGTTCAGGATGCTTTAAGGTCTTGGGTTTGGTTGGCGTTTAGGATTTCGGGGCGCTTGGGTTTAGGGGGTTTAGGGTTTGGGGTTGAGGCTCTGAGGTTTAGGGTCTAGGGTTTAGGGTGTAGGTGGGGTTTAGGGCGGTACTATAAAGGGCCTGGCCAGTTGTTTCTGACGAGGTTCCCTACAGAACTACACGGAAAATTCCAACAAATACAAGATGTTTTACCCAAATAATGATAGGCAAAGAAAACCTCGCTGCTCTTATTGGGATATAATAATGGGGGTTTCCCCCAGCGGTAAAGATCCCCTTTGAGCAGCTCTATGACAAGGACTGTAATCTTTAGGGATATATTAGCGCTACGCCCAAGCCTGGCAATGCATGCAGTATGTAACGTGACTACTCGGTTGAGGAAAACTGCCTCCAGAGACACTCGATCACGTATTAGGACCATAAAAGAGGACTAGCTGATGCAGACGAGGGGTTTGCAGGAATTACAGAGGATGAGTACCACAGCTTGGAGGGCTCCCGGCTTCGACCCTGTTTGATTTGAGGGTTCAGGGTTTTGAGGTTTAGGGATGTTTAGGGTTCGCAGGCTTATGGTCTAGGTTTCAGGGTCCACTTTTGCGGGCAGGGGTTTAAGGGGAGTCTTTCCGAAAGAAGCATGGAAGCCCAAAAGCGGACCTAGTAAGCTACCAGCACTGGTAACCAGGGATTCCATGATTACTCATGGCAGGGTACAGTCTTAAGCTTCACGGCTTAGGGATTTGGCGGCCACCTTAACAGACATGGAAGCTCAACAGGGGCGCTACCGGGTTACCGCCCACGTTGGGCCTACATGTGAGCAAAAGTCTGAACTCCCAGTATCCCACTCTATAACCCCCATAATACTCCCCAATATACCCCCCCTGAAGGAATTTAGACTACAGCTCATGTAAGGTTATGCTGTCTTAACTTACCCCTGGTTAGTAGGGAATATGAATAGGGGAATATGATCCGTATAGCATCTCAATGTGATATAGTCCCATTCACTACTAACCACCTGGAAGTTAACCATAAAAGAGGAGATGGGATCCCACTCTGGGGCGAAAGGTTAATGAAGGTCTCACTCATGTAGTACTGCCTTGCAAAAGTTAATTTGAAGGTTGTCAAAACCGATCCCAAAAGACATTTCCCGCAAATACAAGGCATCTGTAGTGCAAAACATTCTGCCATCTTAAAGCTCTGATACCATCTTAGTAGCCCTTTCTTGGTGGCTGAATCAAGCAGGAGTCTTTTACTCTTTTAGAGTGATATACTGCCTAAAAGGTGGATGTAATCTTCTTCTACAATCGCTGGGACCAGTCCTAGGACCCCAAATAGAATACGTCTCCTCGGTAGGCTCCGAATGTTTTGCTCATGAGCGGACTGCGACTCACCCCAGACATTGGGATCAATGAGTCCTGGACGAGATCCCGCAGTCGCCTTTGTAAGGGTTGCTGAAGCTGTGAGGAACCATTCCATGTCCTGAGGTCTAGGAAAAAGTCTGCCTGCCAACTGTACTTTTCCCTGGTGGCATTCCGTTTGGGCGGAGCCCAGGGTGGATAAACGTACAATGTAACAGGCTTCTGGCCCACCAAGCCACGGCTGCGCAGCACGGACACGGGAATCAGGTAGATGCCGTGTAGTTGCTCTGTATCAAGAAGAGACACTGCCAGCACGTCGAAATCATCTTTTGCATAGGCACGCCTTCCGAGCACGCCTGCCCTCTTCCACAGCTCACACTTATACCTTCCGTTTACCTTGCAGGAATGTGATGCCTTTTCCTGCAAACGCACGCGCTCCACCAAGCCAGCCGGACCGTCGACTGTCAGAAGCGAGTCGACCGTTGTCTGATGTTCCCGAGGCCGTGACAGGCACATTTTCACGCTAGCAAACAACGCATTCAGTTGGGCATGCGCCCGTGCTTCTACTCTGTTGCGTGGTGCACACTGCAGGAGCGCTTGCTGTATGGACATGTGCTCAAATCTTTTGCTACGGAAGCACTTCACCAGGTGCGAGGCGAGATCAGGAAGCGCATATTTCCGACAGCTTGCGGCCCCAACAGTAATCGATAAGTGATTGATTTGCAGCTGTGACCCTGCAGCGGTCCAGAGATGACCCCCGTCCAGTGCCACCATGATGACAAGCATCCCATCATACCCTACCACGCGATTGAAATGGTATTCACGGCCTTTCTTGCCGCGGCTAGTGGCAGCTTTGAGCTGAATGAGAAGCCCATTTCCTTCCGAGCCCTTGGGCCGGAACACAGCATCAGCCCTAGAAGCACCGGTCAAGGGGACAATCTCATATCCTTCTGCCGAAGAAGCTGCAAACGCTTCTCGGAACAGCTCGAAGGCCCTTGCCTCGTTTCGATAATTGCGCCCTCCAATTCGCAATCCGCGTTGGCGAGCCCGTGCATCTGTCTCGCTGTATCTGGCCTCCTTCTTGGATGGGAAATTCAAATACCTCTTCAGCTTCTGCTTGTCGCTGGGAAACAGATTTCGCAGCTTTGCATCGTAGGCCTCTGCCGCCTTCTTGGCAGACTGGAAGCTGCCAAGGTGCTGGCTTTTCCCATCAACCCACAGTCGCGCCGTGAAAACACAACCCCTCTTAGTCTTGTAGAAAGTAACGCCGCAGTACTTGTCTGCTTCAGCCTTGGCCGCAGCAACTGGATCTCGAGGTCTGGGACTGAAGCAGACCGGGCCGTCCAACACCAGGCACAGCACCGAGCCAAACACCAGCCATGGCAGCAAGCGGGAGTACATTCACGTAAACAACTTATTGGGGGGGGGATAGTAGGGAATAAGGGAATGTGCTCGCTTCATAATCCTTATATCTATCTATATATATATATCTCTGTACATATGTATGTATATATATATATATATATATGTTCCCTTATTCCCCAAGAACCCCCAGTAAGACAAAGCAGGCCCGCCGCATGGCGCCCGCCTGTCCGTTGCCAGTCTAGTCAATTCCAACCTATATCGCCAAATCGTCCTGAAGTAAGTAGCGAGTTTTGAGAGAACGTCTTGTCCATTTGATTCTCCATTATCCGGGATAGTATCCCGTAAAACACTACCGACTTCCTTCTGCCAGGTCACTTTGGAGCCTTGCAGCTGCCAGCTCCATGTTGGTTTCAAGGCGAGAAACAATTCCTGGATGTGTTGTTCCCTGTCGCCAGGCTTTGCCAGAGAGCCTGTGCTAAAGATAACACATGTGAGCTTCAACCCATCAAAAAGGACTCCCCCAACATCTGCACATCGTTGGAGAGGATGATGTGGTATTGTAGGTGCTACGGCTCGCCTACACACCTGAGATTTTAAGCGGAGCATATCTGCCACACTGAAACTGAGACTACAACCCTTCACCTACCTTGGTTATTCGGCTAGCAAGGATTGAATGTATAGGTTGGCGGTTTTATGGGGTTTGCCCCTTTCATAGGGACTAAAGTATTTTAGAGTCTATATTGGGGTTTAGCCTATAGCTGCAAGCCTGAAGTCAAGACCCAAAGGCCTGAGCCCACACTAGCCAGGTAGGCGGGTCACAGGTTTGGGGTACCGATGTGCAGATAGGTATATATGTATATATATATATGTATGCATATAGGGTGTAGGGATTAGGGTTTAGGGTTCAGGGTCCATACCTATAAGTGCACATTTGCCAGAACTTCTGTTTGTTCCTTGGGGTGACTTCGGGCCCAGCATGCAGCCAAGGTGCGCGTCGTTCTCACACTTCTTCAGCGCATCAACGCCTGTGCCAGGGATACACTGGCAGCAGTCAAAAGAGTAAGAAACAACAGTTAACTGGTCAACCTGGTGCTTAGGAACTGGGGGGAATGAGCGAAAAAGTTACGGCTGTCAGTGTTCGTTATATACGAACTGATACAGGAATCCATTCCGTCCTTACCTTCTATTACCAGCTTGTAGTTCCACTCCTAAACCCTTAACCTCCGAACTCCGAACCACTAGGCACCAAAAGCACCAAATCCTTCAGGCTGAACCCCTAAATCCTTACACCCCAGGCTGAACTTGATGCATCTGCAAGTTCCCCCAACAAAAGACTGGCTTGAAAACCCAAAGCAAAATAGTTTAAGGTCTCGAAGCGTGTGTTGAGGACGTAGAGTTCGAGAGTCTAGAGTTTATGTGTTTGGGGTTTTACGGTTCTTGTGTTTCATGGTTTTACTATCCCCCATACCATGGCAGCAACAAAAGCTCCCTTTCGGAAGGACAACCCTTTCTAGAATCTCAGGCTAGCTCGGGCAGGGGTAGGCTTTTACTTGGAGAGTCAGGGGGGACTCGGGAAGTATACTTATAACCCTTATATGCCATATACTCCCAGGATTAACCAACTTGCCAAGTCCCGCTGGCCCTTTAACCACTCGAAAATCTGAGCCTACCAAACCCCTGTATAAACCCAGCTTCCACTTCACTTTCCATGTTTTTCCATTAGGTTCTCCATCATTCTCACAACCCAAAGCCTAAGCCCTAAACCCTAGAGGCATTCCAGTCGGCCCACAATTTGTACTTGTGGTCTCGCCAAATAGCACGCAATAGTTAAACACACCAAGATTCCTAGGCAACCCGGTATACACTCACCACAAACCACAATCAAAAAAACAAGTCTACTTCATATACCCAAATCCCTACCCTTGCATATATTCCAGTGCCCATCTCATTGTCCATGCTGCTTGAAAGTGGTTCTCCATTACTCAGGTAATACCCCTAAACCGTCATCCCTGAACCAATTAGGGTGGGGGCTTCAGGGTTTGATGACTCCTTTCCGTTGACCCATTTCAGTACATCATGAACCCGAGCTCTGGTGCTGTGGCTATATTGCTCCTCTTGTAGAAATGCTTGATACATATAAGGTGTATGTCGTGCTGTTATGGGGATTACATGGGGTTTAGGCACGGTTGGGGGATTCACCCAATATTGGAAAATCAAGTGGAACAGAAGCTGGAACATGAAATGCAACCTTCGCTTATACAACCGGCCATTCAAACCCTAGCCGAAAATCCTGATCATGCCGAAGACCCTCTGCCCCTAATCCCAAACCCCATAATACCCCCTAAGTCCTTAACCCTGGACACCATAACCGTACACCAGCGGACCTTGAAACCCATACCCAAGAAGCCCCCAACGCTAAAAGCCTGAACGCTATATATCGTATCCCTACCCGACATGCTCCGATTTAGAGGAACCTAAGTCCCATAGCCACCCGCCCCCCGGCCTCCCCCGACGAGGTAATGCACAGATCTTGAGAACTTACCTGTACCTTTCTCGAAATTACCCCCTAAATTCCCTAGTAAAAACCAACCGAAATCCACCATTTAACGCCTATCTATCCTTAAGGTCCCGACTCTTGGCGTTCTGGCCCTGCTTGGGCTCAAGCTCAATCGCCTCTCTTCGGGTTGGTGGTTTGGGGCTTAGGTTTATAAAGGGTTTAGGGTAGCCTACGTAAGGTGACTTTATAAAGGGGGCATAGCAAAGATATGTAAGGAATGATGTGTAGGTTTGGGGGATTGCAGTTGTACGGAACTTTAAAAGGGCCGTAAACAAGCTTAGGGTTCGGGGGTATGGGGTTTAGAGCTTGGAGCTCGGCCTTAGGGTCTAGAGTTCAGCGGTTTCGGTCTAGTATCTAGAGCTATCTTTAGGCTTTAGGGGCTCCAATGTGACTTCAAATGGGGTGCACTACCGCCTCCAGAAATGTTAGCAGATTCAGCAGAAAAAGGACCCAACATGCTCCCTTCCGTTTCATCTTGGGAGTGAGGTTTAAACCTGGATTTTTAGGCGTGCTCTCAAATGCTTGAATTTCCGACCAAATCTGAGGTGCTCGTGGGAACAGAGGGTATGCCTGGAATTCCGGCTAAGTAGGTATATTACGCAACACTACCGTTTATCTTTCATAGTATTACTTACCTGGTATCAATTTGGTTTTCTTTGCCTCGCCTTCTGACTACCCTTTATGATGCGTTATAGCATATGGTTGGGTGAGTGGGTTGTTGCACAAACCTGACCTTGGGTCTTTGTCTGGCCATGGGGTACAGTTTCATGGGTGTGGAGGCCTGAATACTTAGAACAAGCTTTGGGAGTTAGTTATACTATGATGATGTAAAGGTTGTTAGGAAGTGGTATTGGTAAGTATTGAGGCTTCTGCATTGCAATCTGTCTAAGCCTTATATAGACCAAGTTTGTAGGCATTGTCCATGTTCTGTTCCACTTGAAGTCGCTTCTCCTTGGTACTCAAAAGCGTATAAATCCTGATATGATCCCAAGTAGGAGGGTTTTGGGGGATTGGGTTGGGACATATTTTCGCATGGCCTTTTGGGTGTTGTTCAGAACATCGAAGCCCTAAAGCCCCGACTACTCAACAACAGAAGCGGAAACGGTAACCCTGAAGCAAAACCCCTCACAACTCGAATCCATGAATCCTCACACCAGGCCCCTTGACAACCACAAGAAACTTCGAAAACTGAAAACTGAAAGCACGCCAAACAAGTGCTGCGCCACCTTGGCCCAAAGCAAGCCGCTGGTAGGGCACTCCTGTACAAAGTTTAGGGTTTAGTTTAGGGTTTGGCATTGGAGAATAAAACGGACAATCACATGAATAAGGAACATGGAATCTAGGATTCGAAGGCGGTTGGTACAGGAATGTAATACACTGTAATGTAGGGGCCTTTTAAGTGTTACAATAAAGGGTATATTCCACTCCAATTTTATAGGGGTTATGAGGAAAAATATCGGTAACAATTTCAGCTTCTGCTCTGCATGCCCTCTAGGGCTTGATGTTTAAGGCATCCTGGCAAGTGCTGGCAACACACATGACTTGCGTTTTCAGGTGGGTGACCCAGTATTCTTCTATTTAGAACACCACAACCAATAAGAGGATGTAATCTTACTCCATATTGGGCATATAGCGCCCCGATTAGGAACACGCATGAATGCCCTTTACTTGGCATTTACCATGACATATGAACTGCCATGCTGCAAGTTATCCTTGCAATCCCGACCTTCTGAAAATACCCCCCCCCCATAGTAGCTTATGACGGTATGCATTGTCGGGTGGTTGGGGGGTTTGAATATTAGGGGCGGGGACTGGTATGTGCTGCTGTTACTTCATGATGGCCCTCGTTTGATGTGAACGGTTCTAAAGTTGGGGGAGGGGCGGGGCGTCGTAGGTTGAATCCAAACTCGATTCTACTTTTGTTTTTGAGCTCTTCGATGACCTCTTGACTTTTAGTTCCGAAGCTCTGTTGCCCAATCTTAAAACAGAAGCCGTCAGGTTTTTAATTCCAAGCCTGCAAACCCATTCTCTAATGAGCATTCTCGGTAATAGCGAGGAAGCGGGGGCCAGTAAGAACGAGGAAGCCCGGGCCAGTGATAACGAGTACCGGTGCCACTATCAACGAGTAGAAATATTAAAGGAACACATACGTGAAATGCTACGAGCTGTGGCAAGGAGGAGCCCAGATGCGGGGGAAT
>CAJNIZ010022780.1:77513-105267 GCA_905231905.1 Symbiodinium pilosum
GCTACTCGTCTCCTACTACTCCTCTTCTACTACTCCTCTCCTACTCCTACTCGTGCCCCAACCAATACTCGCTCTTACTGAACACTACTCGCTCTTACTGAACATTACTCGCTCTTACCAGGAATGTTGATTCTCTAATATGGTCACTGTGGAAATGTACCTCGTACCCCTTAACACTGCCATCTTGGGCTAGTGCGTACATTTCAGACTTCGCTCGTCCTCTTTCCAATGTTGTTTCATCTCCCTTTCCTCTGCCTCACATCTGGCTGAACTTAGAAAAAAAAGCACTGCCTGATACAAACCAATGTGGCTCGGCTGAAGCAACTATGACTTGTCCAATCTTACCTTGCTCATACTTCGATAAGAAGGGGAAATAGATGCTGAAAGTAGTCCCCCTATTCATACACTCCCATACAATCATCCCGGCAATCTTCTCTAGAAGCAATTACACCGTTCCACTAGGAAATTACGTGCATTCTTGCTAAAGTCTTACACACCACACGCTACATCCTAAACCCGAAGCCCTACATCCCTAAACCTTCAACCCTGCATAAACCCTGAAGCCCCGTGTCCTGCAGCGCTTTGCTCATGAGGTGGTGGGACAGACGCTCGGAGCCATCGAGCAGCTCCACCTTGAGAGGTTCTCAGAAAGGACCATAGGGTTTTGGGGTTTAGGAAGCTGTTAGTGTTTAGGGTTTAAGGTTTAGCAAGCTGTTACTGTCAGAACAGAATTCTTGTAGAGATGTCGTGTGTTCGCGCGCTGTGGGTTTTGCGCGGCCGCCCCCCTCTGCTGCTGCATCCCCCATGGTATCCTCCCCACACCACGTGTGGAGTGACGGTGGTTCCCTCTGCAAAACCTCTAAGAAATCTCTGTGATTGAGTCTTCTAAGCTCTTGTACCCTTTTCCACATGATGCCTTCTACACTTCCTCTATATATATATATATGTAAACCTTATACGGTATATATATATATATGTAAACCTTATACGGACCTTTTAAGCCCGCTTTAAGGTCTGAATACTCACTGGCTCAGTGATTTGGGGGTTTAAGATTTACAAATCCCTGCATTTTCCTCAAACGCTGCAATACAGCTCCTTCATGGATAGATCTTCAATGTACTTCCTTCGAAGCGCCAGGAACTCGCCCACGGAAACCTCTCGCTATGATCCTAAGTTCTTGAAATCCTCCAGGACACCCCTGCTTTCAGGGCCACCCAAGCTCCAAGCCCCGAATCCCCAAACCCCAAAATCTGAAACCTTAAATGCAACTCCCGGAACTCTAAACCCGAGTCTAGAGCTTGAACCCCAAATCCTCAAAACACTAAGCCCCTTCCAGTAAACCATATAAGCCCTACCCGTCATGCAGCTTGCTTGGAGGGACATGGGGATTTAGTAAGATGGTTACAAAAAAGGGGGATACTGGGGTTACTGTATGGCTTACAGGGGTAACTCACATCCTAAACCTAAACTCTAAACACAAATCCCCCTCTACCCTAAACCATCCACTCCAAACCCAAATCCTCGGACTCAAAACACTACACCCGCTACCGAAAGCCCTGCAAACCCTACCCGTCATGCAGCTTGCTTGGAGGGACATGAGGACGTAGTTAGAAGGTTAATTCGGGTATATGTGCGAATCTTATCTTAATTAGAGGGGTAGCCTAAAGCCTAAACTCTAGACCCTTGTCCACCTTAAACTCTGAGCCCTCAACTCAAAACCCAAATCCACTTAGTAAGTCTCCTTGACCCCCGCAGGTGCTGCAAGCAGCCTCCACGCCCTTGAGCCACAAGAGATCTGCACCTGGGCCAATTGGGGTGTAGGCTTTTAGGATTTAGCGTGAAGGGTTTAGGGCTATTGCAATACCAGTATTATGGTCCTTTTACAGGGGTCACAGGGGACATGCACGGTTTAGGCTTATGGCAACAAGCGGGCCTAATTACGAGGAACGCGCAAGACTACAAGATTCTTGTGATCACAGTAGGGTTCTCATTTGGGGGTCGGAGTAGCCAAAGTTCCCGTATTGTCATGTGAGCCCATACTCATTCTGCCTAAGCCTTGGGCTTTTCATAGACCCAGTATATCCCCTATTTCAACCCTACATAATGAGGGGCGTGTAGTCAGGACGCAGGAGGCAGATAGGCCCACGTTTACAATCGTAGGCTAATTTTGGGGGGTGGGCTTAGGCACCCTAGACATGTAAAGGATCTTGGGGCCTACTTTAGGATTCTACCAGGATCACCATGTTATTGACGTGGAAGGCTCAGAGATTAGGCTCCAGGGATGTAGTACAGGGGTAAAGCTTAAGGTTTGGGATCTTTAGGGGGCAATCAGCACTGTCATGATCCTTTGGTCCTGCTGTATAACTCAGGAGGATCCCCCACCCTGTAAAAGTGGTATAATAGGAATACAACAGGACCCTAATATAATCCTCAATATCCCTTTTAGTCGCCACCTAGTGTAACTCTGATGTGCCCCACGATCCAACTCTTATGAGCAAGTAGGCCCCTGTCCCTATTCAAAATACTGCCATTCTATTTGCTTTTGGGGTTGTTTTACCTGAGGGGTGGTGACGGGGGGGGGGGGTATTCGTTGGAAGTGGTGGTTATAACCCGAGGGTTGGACGGTAGCCCCAAGAGCCAAGTAAAGGTATACAATATGCGTAAACTATGGTTTGCGGACGGAATCCTGTAGGAATCTCAGTCTACTGTCGTACCAGGCGTAACTTTTCATTAAGTCATTATAAGGTATATGTGAAGCTATAGTACGGGCGAAGCTGCCCACCTGAAACTTCCTTAGGTTTTTTTTACCTCTACAGTGCGCTCCAATAGGATAAGACCTTTTGATCCCACCCCTCTGGGTCCGCCGCCAGGATTTCGCAGTCGGGCCTTCTCCAGGAGCGAACGAGCCTGCTTTCTAGGGTAAAGAGGTTGTATAGGGGTTTAAAGTTTAGGGGTTTAGGATTTAGGTTCAGAGGATTCAGGTCTATCTAGGGGGGGTATGTAAGGTTTAGGGGCATTACCAGAATAAGGAAGGATCAAAGGTACAAGAAATTGAAAAAATGGAAGGTCGGATGTCTTGGGTGAGTTAGGCTATTTTCGCAACAGTAGCATTTGTCTATGACAAGGAATTGCCTAATAGAAAAATGCCTACCTCGCTTTAATGTCTGGAAGGCTCAGGAAATGCCGGAAGTATGCATCTATTGGGGGCCATTGGCAAGACTAATGCACCTGAGGTCCTACCATGCAGTTGGTTTAGGGTTTAAGGGTCTAGGGTTTAGGATGATAAGTAGGGAGCTGAGTAGAAACAACTGCAGAGCCAGAGCCATACTTCTAGGCTGACTGTATGCACACAGTTCCGGCAGAATCGCCGTCGCCTGAATACCAGATTGTCCTGGCTGGACCCAACCAGACACCAAAGCATTTACTACCCCCTAATAAGAAATACTCCCAATATAGTACTACTACTGTGTTGCTTTGGAATATTTAATGTTGGGGGACTGTTTTTGGATGACAGTGCATTGAAGGTAAAAGAGAAGATGTTCTCATGTGCTTCTACTTGGCAATCTTCCGGAAGGCCTCATGCTATCCCACCCGATTTAGGGTCAGGGTCTAGGGTTTAGATTCAGAGGTTTAGGGAGATCGTAGTCATACTATACCTTTCATAAGGGTCCTATTCATGACTGTGGCAGGGTGGGGACAGCATCCAACTTCTAGGCTTTTCAACCCTAAAACCCTACACCCGAAAACCCTCAACCCTACACCTTTAACCATCAAACCCTAAACCCTTCCTAGTCCATGTTTGGTTGTACCCCAAAAAGTCCCCTAACATGAGCCAATGTTGTTTCCAAGGGTTGCATGTAGGAATCCTGGAAGCCTTGAAGCTTCAGGGTTGCGGTAGAAGGCTCTGGGCTTGGGACTCGGCTTTAAGGCTTGCTGATTAGGGTTGGGGGTTCAAGATTTGGGGTTCGGGGCTTAGGGTTTGAGGCTTGGGGTTTAGGATCTAGAGTTTAGGATTTAGATTTTGAGCAACCCCTCGTTCCCGGAGCTCTAACTGCGGCTAAGGCCTTGGTGTACTTCTGCTGCTTGATCCTGTTCAGCTGCGGGGTCTTGAAAAAGGACGTAAATGAGCAGCCCAATTGCGTGCTTGAAAGGCATTTGGGATTAAGGGCTTCGGGGTTTAGGTGGTCTAAGGGGCTTAGGGTTTTTCAGGATTTAGGGATCCTTGGGGTGATGCTTTGCCCAAGGATGACCTCGTTTCTATTCCAAAACCTACACCCTTTTGGTAGCTGGGGTCGTCAAACAATGTTTCTGTTGTGGAGCTTACATCAAGGTGATTGCCAATGTAAGGAAGCCCCGGTATTTATCATATTCCCATCGGTGGGGCCAGTGCAACCCTCAATCCATGGGGTCTATAGGTCTCTACATGTTTCTCTGAGGAATTCCAGGACCCAGAAACATCTGATTTATACCTGGGACCGGGTGGAGAAGAACAGGCACTTGCAAGAGGTTCTAGGAATGTTAGGGTTAAGGTCTCGGCCTCGGGCTTTTGTAGAAGAAGGCTACCCTTCGGTTTTGTAGGGTCCTCTAGAACTTTTTACAGGGACTTGTTTTGAAAAACCCCGCCGTGTGCAGGAGAAGGCAGAGGGGATCTAAGGACGAGTCATACTGCGTGTTACAGCCTGGACCATTGTTCTCAGGTTGTAATTTCAAATTTGAAACAAGCACCAGTACTGGGGTATGGCACTTCCCAAAATATGCCAAACATGCCACACCTAAAATTCCTGCGCTTAGTTCAAAGATCCATGATTTAGAGAAACCCTGGTCGGCAAAAAGCCTAAGTACCCTTGTATGGACTCAATTCTCGTCCTATTTAAAGGTTTCGCATAGCCAAGAGAGTACCCTCAGCCAGCCACGCCGAGCGCACAAGAATGACTATCATGCCGACACATTCCGGTGATGCGACTGCGGCTGTACTACTACTTCTGTAACAACTGCTGTTGCCAGCATTGTCAACTGATGACCACTACTATTCGGGGATGAAACCCCCGTCCTTTTGGCAAATTCTTCCCTCTTAAGCAGGCCCACCACCCCGCATGCAAAAATCACCATGCTGTTGCAATTCAGCTCCCCAGCTGCAGAACATTAAAACAAAAAAAAAAGCGAGCCCAATTTAAGGAATATACCCTAGCTGATTCTAGGATCCAGTCTGTGATTCAGGTTATATTCCTTAATTAATGGGTATGCCCCCTGAGAACGCATCACCTATCGGAGAAATGGAAAACAAAACGGACACAACTTAGGTTGAGGGTGGTTCGCAGGGAATGGAGGAAAAATGAAAATAGCTCCTTTATGTCATTGAATCGTTTCTTCATTTCCTGCTGGCCGCCCGGAAAGTAAAGGGCCTTCAACAGCAATCCTGGAAAATGCTCTATATCGCCCAGAAGCGCGGTTTAGGGTTTAGGGTTTAGGCCAGTGAGTCTCTTGCACCACATTCACTTGACACCATGCCCTAAACTCAAAACCCCACCAGCTTAAGACTCCCAACACCGTAGGATTAGCTTTGACAAAATCTGCAACCCTGTCAAGGGACCCCCCCCTGCCCTCAAGGACTTGGTAGCAATTTTCTGGAAAAAAGGACAAACAGAGCAGCTGATGATAATCATCAAGCAGGTGGAGGGGGCCCATGGCAGCCACCTAAAAGGCATAAGTGAAGGCTATGCGTACCTTTCGCGAAGGTAGGGCGTAAATAATTTGTACACGGCTTTGGGGCACATTATGCTGTAGTTACGTGAGGGTGATTCGGGAAGAGCATTGAAAATATCTAGGCTTCTAGATGATTCCAGAGGATGAGGGCGCTGCTCACACTCCACGGCGCACAGCCACAGCGGCACGCTGCCTGGGACAGTTACAATTCATCAATCGTACTGTTGATGAAGGAAATCATGCACCGCCCGGCAATACCTTCTACCCAACTGACCACTAGGAGAAGACGAGTTTTCCTTCAAATGGTTCACAAAATATGGCTACCTTCTTCCATAAGGATACCTGAGCCCCAAAACACTGAACCCCTGCTTGGAGGCAGCTCAGTTCTCAAAGGAATGGATCCCTGGGTTAGGATTTGGGTTTAGGCTCTTTTCATGCGACCTAAACCGCCCTAGTGCAACCAATAAAGGTAAAAAGTTCAAATTCTTGCTTATCCCTGCGAGTGATAGGTAGAATCGAACTTGCCACCAGCGTCCGCAAAATCCTCAATCTCACTTTAACGGGACGTGTTGAGCACACCTACATCCCCTATAGCCTGTATGTCAACCCGAGTTATCCCCTTGTGGACCAACATGCTAAGCCCCTGACCCTCCATGCATACCTCGCTTAGCCCTACATAATCTCTGCACAGCCCTATATAGCTCCTCTTCAAATCCCATAAGCAGCCCCTGTATAGGCCCATGCAACCCCATATGCATACTGTGAACACCCTAAACTCTAAACTCTAAGGTGCATGTTCTCTGAGCTCTCTGCGGGGGCACTTCAGCAAACCACGCTCGAAGAACTTTGTGGCCTAGACATATGGGCTTTGTGTGGTCAAACCATACTTTAAGATGGACGATAGGTTTCTATAAGGGTTGGTAGAAAGATTGTAATGCAGAGGCCTTTTTATTGGAATAGATTGTTTGGGGTGAATTCCGCTATAGTTATATGAGGATTATCAAGGAACAGGTTTCCTTTAATATTCTGTCCCTACTGTAGGTTATATGTCCCCCTGTTATCTTGAAATCCTATAGAACCCATATTATAACCCTTCCTAATTCCAGTAGTATAACTTTAGGTTCTCGAAGGGGGGATTCAGAGCTTGGTCTTGTGGATGAGGCTCGGTCTGGGCTTGGGATTCGTAGTGCTATTGTTTTTTGTTTGACGAAGGCTTTTGCGTGCCGCGAGTCTCGTCATGACATTAGCTTTTGGATGCAGTGGCCCTATCACAAGCCACAGCGCTTGGTTGTGGACACGACATCTTCTAACCCGGACGCAGCAAAGTCCTTACTCATCCCGTATGGGTCCTTCCAAAAGATGCAAGCTCCCCTATTTGTTGAAAAACATTGAAAAAAGGATGGCCGTATATTGGGGGGGGGGGGCTATCATGGGATTTATAGAGTCACTCATAGCCCACCCAGACCATGCAAACCTCAAACACCACAAGCCCTAAAACCGAGCCCCCCAAACAATTGTTGTAAAACCCAAAGCAGTGTCCATTCATTTGCCATTTTTCCATTTTCTTCTCCATATGATTAATCCATTTTTCAGGTGATATCCTAATTTCATTTGATGGAAGCCCTCATGCCTAAAACCTACCTTAATGGAAGCCTCAAACCCCAAACCGCCTCCAGAAGCTCGGGTGGAGACCTGAGCCAAACCAATGGAGACTGGGCATAAAGTACTTGGAGGGTCTTTTGGTCGACTTAGTACATGTGGGGGTAGAAGGTTTAGGATATTGGGCTTTAGGGGATTTAGGATTTTGGGGTTTTGGGTTTAGGGCTTCAGGGTCTAGGGCTCGGAAGGTCAGGGGGGCCTAGCAAGTATATGTCTGACTCAATTCTCTAAGCCATCTAATATCCCCAGCTATCCTGTTACGAGGACGCCTGGAAAGGGTACTGAGGAAGTGTTCTGTAACCGTAACCTCCGAATTTAGGGTGGAGTGTAGGGCCGAGATCAGCATGGAATTCACGGAGTGCGTGTGATTTCGTGACTAGGCTTTAGAATAATCTTCCCTGCCGGCCATTCCTTCAGCCTTCTTCTTCTGAGCGATTAGCTTTGCCCTGTAGCACGGTTTGCCACATGAATAAGGCCCAACAGCAATGCTCATGACTACGTGATGCCTACTTCCCTTTCCCTACAACTTAACAAAGCGTCCCGACCATCCCTTATAGTAATCCCCAAAGATAGTACCAGTAGATATTAGGATGAATATTGCCTATTTTGGGGGGGGCAGGAGAGGGTATCAGTAGGGGGAGGGCACTATTCCTCATGAGGCTACTGATCGCCAAATACGTTGCTTAACCAAAGCCTCCCCATAAACGATTCCTCAAACCAGGGGTTGGCTAATTAAGGATGATACCCCGAACCCCCCCCTTAGCCCTACAAATGTAGGTGTTGTGTTTCCCATTCTCCTGATGCGGCTGGTCAGCAGGGAGTGCAGAACGAGGAGATTGGGGCTGATTACTGTGAAGGATAAATGAGTACCGCTAGATGGATCCATTCCTCCATTCCATACTTACCCTCCAGCAACCTTTGCCTAACCCTTCACCTTACTCACGTGATTCTGAAATCCGTTAGTTGAGACTGGGACTTCTCCATGTGGATCTGGCCACCAATCATCCACAGCTTCGCAAAGGAGGGATGTTCCTCTGTAACAGCGATACATGGTTTAGGGCTTGGGGCTTCGGGGTTAAGGTCAAGGCTTACTGTTTTGGGTTAAGGGGATGAATTTAAGGTCCCGAATTTTGGAGATGGCGTGGTGAGCTTAGGGTATAGCGTTGCATGGAGGACTGCTTCAAGAGAGAGGGTTCCAAAATGAAGATTGAAATATCGATTGAAACACTGTACACAAGTCCCAAAGATCGTGTGGCTCACAAGGAAGCAAATGAATAGGTATTTAGGTACCCCAAAATGGATAATGTTCTTGACAATCCCCGCTGCCGCGCAAAAAACTTTAGGCTTAAACGCTAAACCCTAAGTCCCCATAGGGGCTACTATACCGATCCATTCTCTCATTCCATGCCCCAGCCCTCAAGCTCTCCAGCCTTCAAGCCCTCCTCGGACAAGTGCAAGGCCTGTGGGAAACACGCACGCATCTCGTTTGGGTTTACTGGGTTTAAGGTTGGGGTATGCTTAGGGTTGGGGTATGTGCCCAAATCTGGCTTAAGGTTCTGAACCCGACCCCTAAACACACTCCGTTTCCATCAGCATTCGCTGATGTCTACCCAATACTCCCTGAGGATGCCAAAGACTCAGTACCTACCAAAGTCCCTGCCATATAAGGACCGCACCATGTTGAGGTATATATTGCGGGTCCCTTTTGTTCTGGAAATGCGCATAGACCTGCTTAGAGTTCTGGGGTCTTGAAACAGAGAATGCATCTGACAATTGATGTTCCTTTTTTGCGGGGATCCCTCTACTGACAGCGGCAAACGTTCGGGTTTAGGGTTGTTAGGGTGCTGACTCTACTTTTCAGGGGCTTGGGGATGGGACTCTTCTAGCTCAACTGGGGTATCATGGGATGACCTAGAAACATGGGGGGTTGCGCACGGGCTGTAGAAGAGCTGTTTGTGGCAATGGGATTAGGCGTCAATCCGGAGAAACCCTCAATGATCTTAAAAGGGCCTCCTACCCTGTGTAACCCCGTTTGCAGCCCTGTTTGCAACCCTCAATCCTATAACAGGGACCTTCAATCTGTTTCACCTGGTTTTCTGCACAGGCCCGCCTGCTGGTACAGCCCCTGCTCTCGCTCCAGCTGCACTGATTGCATCCAAACCTGACACCCCATGATCTGGTAGATTCCATAAATGGGGGGGACCTCAATATCGACACGAACATGGCTGGAGCCTTATTCTGGGGAGTGATAAAGGTATCCCAACTTTTCAAAGTTCCACATTCAAGGTCCAGGGTTGCGCTGTGCAACTTTTGAACTAGAATCTTTATTAACTATGGGGGCTCCCAATCAGGGATCCCTAATTTTGGGAAACCCCCAAAGAAGGAGATATAGAGTTTGGTGTTCAGGAGCCTGGGTCTTGCGGGTTAGCGCAGGAACGAGGCCGCCTGGTTGTTGATTGATGTTTTAGGAAGGATGTCTTGGTGTTTAGGGTTGTTTCATGTGAGTTATAGTAAAAACTGCTACTATCCCCCTATATAACCCCCATTAAGGAGTTTAGACTGTAGCTCATGTGCCGCGTCAGGGTGCAAACTGCATGGTTGAAAGCTTAGCGTCCCCAATGACCTGAGTTCGTGCCCCAAAGTTTGGCAAGGCGCCCTCGACTATAGCATTCTCCGAAGCCACGAAGATGCTCTTCCAAATTGATACTTACTAACGGTCCTACCCTAAACCCTGAACCCCTTCTGCAAGCTCATGTTCAGAACCCAGCCCATCCCAAAACAAAAAGCAGGCCTGAGATCTTGCAGGAAGTCCACTGCTATAAACAAGGTTGCGAGTGTGGTGGCTGAGGCAAGGCAGGGGTTCCTCAAAGCTGTCTCTCATAATGCCCTGTGAGGTCTAGAATCCTCCTATAATCCCGATCAATCCCTGGGGTCCCCGAAAGGCCCCCTATTTTGAGCAACTCAATGCTAGGGATCCAAACCAGCCAAAGTAGGTAATAGATTTTAAGGCCCAAAGTCATTCATAAGAATGGACTAACACTGAGAGGAAAAATCATTAGAATCTGTGTGTTTTGTCCTCTCATCTCCTCGCTTCTCCGTCGGCCACAATATGGGGCATGTTCCCAGGCAAATAAGACAGATCTAACAGCTCTTAGGACTTGCCCCAGCGGTTGCAGACACAGCTTGAGCTGGAGTAGCTCAGCGGTCCCTGGATGCAGTGCTTCGCAACGAGAACTGGGGCAATTCCAGGGACTTGAAAGCTCACTGACTGCGTTCAGCCAAACGCACGAGAGAAAAGAAATAAATGGGAAATGACGGAAAGATCCGTATAATTGTCGTGTAGATCCCCGTTATAGTCCCTCTAGCCCATTGGTCCATTCCTTACCAAGCACCAAAGGTAGACTTTGGCACGCTTCTTGTTAGCTGCTCAGGTGGCAAAGCTAACGCGGAAGAATGATGAAGCGAGCAAACTCCACGCTTACACATGAACACGTTTACAAAAAATCACTCTACATACAACAGACCAACGACCACCACTCCCAATGCCTATGCCCTAAAACCTGATCACTAATCCGAGCACTAGAACAATGAAAGGGACCATATTTAAAGGATTTTTTGGATAGAATTAAGCTCCAAAGACTAGCTACAATTAAGTGGCTTTTCGTATGGAGAAAAAGGACCAGACTTAAAGAACATTTTCGGGGAACCTATCCTGATAGTAGAGATATTGAATACATTCCTATTCATTTTTGAGTTAGTAGAGGTCCAAGAGTCCCAATGACGCAGGAATGCATTCCTATCCTTTTTGAATTGAATTCCAAGAGTCCCAATCATTCTTTTAATCTGGCGCCCCTCATTCCTTATTCTGCAGGGGGGCCCCCAAATTAATCAAGTGCTCGGACTAAATTAACCCCTAACCGTAACCCCGAAACCCATCATCCTAGAAGGCTCTTGAATCCTTGCTTCACGGCCATGTCGATCATCTTACTTCTCTGCTCTTCCAGCTTTTCCTGCACAACTACGTGTGATCTGCGACCGCTGCACCGCTTGCCACAGCCGCGACTCCACCCAGCACACCGGCCCCGCCAGATGCGATGCTTCCACCGCCGAGTGCAGCCAGACCACTCGTGATTCCTGAAGCAGAGAGGCCTGCCACAGCACCACTTTCAGCCACCATCACGATACCAATCCTGGGTTCAGGTCAACTGCTGCCCTTGGGTGAAAGTATCTTATCTTTGTCTCTTCCAGAAAGAGCAAGACAAGACAAGTTGTCCAGGCAGAGTCAAGAAGCGTAGATCCCGCCACTGCCCCTCCAACACCACCAATGGCAACTGCTGTTGGCGTGAGGGAGTTGTTCTCCATTGCATCGCAAAGATTGTAGATGGCATGGGCGCTAAGTACTGATGGTGCCGCGGCTACGACGAAGATTCCCCCCACCATGCCCAAACCACCACCGGCCACAGAACCTCCACCAAGTGTTGCCAGGCCACCTGGCAAGAGCATTCGATAGCTGGGTTGCTATTATAAGGAACTGACAGTTGAATTACCACAAGACGGACACTTCAAGCAAATAATGGGGTTGCGCTAGAATGGCTGAAAAGCCTGAAACCTCATGGCATAAGCTCAACAGATGAAATCTCACAACAGGGGCGAATGGGTCTTAAGGGATAGGTAGGTGAAAACTCTTCGCCACATAAGCTATAACAAATACTCATGTGGCTCATGGAGATGGGGGCTCGTTGGGGAAGATAGCGAGTATGTACATACATATGTATATACATATATATATATATGGACTATCATAAGGAACCACACAGGAGCCCACACAAAGCCCAGGCACTTGTGACGGAAGCTGCACCACAAAGCCCTTCCGCGGCCACGGAAGTGACCACAATCTTCACGCCCTCCACGGATGTCAGTGACAGGATCCTGCCAGCTAAAGTATTATATATATATGTACATAGAGCTATATAGGGGTAATCTTGGGGTTATGTAGTGATAGTGGAAAAGAAAACGGATACTAGTCTACTATTTAGGGCTTAGTTTAGGGCTTGGCCCTGAGGGGTTCTATGAGCCATCGTCTAAACTCCTCGTATCCCCCTTAATAACCCCTATAGTAGTCCCCTATTTAATCCCCTATATATTCCCCCTTGAAGGAGTTTAAGCCATGGCTCATATGTAGAGCTATGTAGGGGTAATATTGGGGTTATGTAGTGAGAATAGAAAAGAAAACGGATACTACTCTACTGTTTAGGGTTTAGGGCTTAGGGTGCAACGCTAAGGCTGAAGCCTATGCCCTGAACCAAGCCCTGAACCATTCAGCCTAGGGAATCATATCCAAAAGAGCTAGATGATTGTTGGGGAAGAGAACAGACTCGAGGTGAACAGCTGGAAAGGCCCGGAATTGTGAATGTACATGGGGGTTGTTCTAAAGGTCCTTGTAAAGAAGAGTCCATTGAGAATATACTTCCTAAAAAGGGGATCCTAACCAAACAGGGAACCTACATTATGGCCATTTTAGGGACAGATATGTTGAACAACTACCACATACTTTTTGTCAAGCCATGGATGCACATCCACGAGGAATGGCACAGGCAGCAACAACAATAGGTAGGTCTAGGACCATGACTTAAAGAACAGCGGAGGACGCGAAGCTGCGCTGCAGTTATGTGAAATTCGGTTCCCACTATAAGGCAGCCAAGCACAGAAGTGGATAGCAGAAGTGAAGCTCAGACATTCCGAAACTTACCTATGCTTTCGGCCATTCCCCAGCCCAGCAACTGTCCTTGAACATGCTTTATTAACGGGTCATAGTGGCTCTTGGTGCCTCTTGTGGAAACTTTTACGATAATGGGGAATGACCTAGCTCACGCTTGTTCCAAGGCTTGGAAGGGTAATCCTGAAACCATGGAGAAGCAAGTTTAGCGTTTAGGGGGCGATGCCATGGAAGCTGGGGCTATGTAGGGGCTATACAGAGATCACCTGCAAATAATCGAAGGACAACCTCCCAAACCCCAAATCATGCACATTTCCCATGCTTGGAGAGGCTTTTGTGGGGGTGATAGAGTATCATAGAGGAACCGTTCCGTTCCATTGATCCGTTCCCCTATTCCCCTTGCTCTGAAATCGCTATGTGTGCCTTTTTCTTAATGATTTGCATTGTAATTATTGTTCGTGTTGTGGCAAAACCAGCTTCTGTTTGACCCCGGACTACCGGCAGACAAAGTCCTTGCTGCGTCCCAGCAAGCCGACACAGCCTTCTTGGCCTTGTCAATGTGCGTATTCGGCACAAAGGACCAGATTGTGTTTGCCGCAGTCACCACCATGAAAACGCCATCGGCAATCTTCACAAAAGCTGATGAGCCGTCCAGAACCCGATCTACTTGGCCGTACTTCAAGGTCTTCGTCTGCTTGCACAAAAGCTGGATGATGCTTTTTGGCTTGAAGTCTTCCTTGGTGAAAATGCTGAACCAAGCACTTCGCATGCGCCGCCATTGCTCCTCAGAGACTAGAGGACCAGGTGATTGTGTGGGCCCGTTAGACACATTTCCGCCCATCGTACAGGAGGAAGTGCGCATAAGCAGGAGGATGCGAAGGCTCTGAGCCAATTCCGGGGCGACAGCCAATGACCGTGGAAATCAAAGCATCAGGAATGCAGGTGTTGCGGTATTTCGGTCGTAAGAGCAAGGACCCTTCAAAAACATGGCACAGCATTGTCTTCTTCTTAAGGTAAGACAACGTGCACGTCCCGCCTTCGGCGTGTTGCATTGCTGTCGTGCCTGCAGCCGCAAGGCTTTTGCAACATCCTGCTTGCAGAGTAGGTCGTACACAAATAAAGTACTAGCCTACTAGCCTTTTCACAACGCCCAAGCTGTAAGATTTCTTAAGGCTAGTGCAGAACCTAAGTAGCATCCCATATCCCTCCGACACATGACTGTCCATGGGTCAAAATCTGATTAATACCTTATACGTATTCCTCAAGTTTGGATACGTCAAGGGCAAACTCTGACCTGAAATCCTGGCATGCAAAGCTTGCTGGTTGGCGTAATATGCTTTGTTCGCGTACATCGAATAGGGATACTTCTAAGCTTCTACTGAAAAGAGAGGGCTCCAAATCTGAAATTGTAAGCATGGACCATAGTCAGGTCCAACATAGACAGCCTTAATTTTGGTCTCGAGAAAAATCGTTAACCCTGCAAAGACGCATGCATGCTCTAGCTGATTCCGACAGCACCCTATGAACATATACAAGACAGCATGAAGCTGTACATGAAGACTTCCAAAAAACAAGTCCTCTTTGGGGCTTGCGATGACCAAGAATTTACCCGCTCCGAAGTCAACCCACATGGACCCTAAACCCAAAACCCTAAATTACCCGACATGGACCCCTGTTGGAGGGACTGAGACTGCGGTCTTCGGGGCGCTTTGTTGGATTGGAGTTCCAAGCCAGTTTGGAGGAGGGTGGTGATATAAACGGGAAGCCTACTCTTTCAAGTACCTGAAGACAGGCGACAGAAGAATGAGGGGTACCCATAGGACCCTCGAAGCATAAGGTTTTGTAGGAGATGGAGGCCCCTAGCGATTGTAGAGGGGTCATGTGTGTCAAGAAACTCCGACATGTTTTCATAAATGGGGTGGGGGGGGGGGTGCATGTAGACCCAATCTACCATAGCCCCTTTTGTAAGACTCTCCAAAAGTGGACCCCCCAATTCAAGGAAACCCTAAACCCTACGTAAATCACTGCTTTTTACATGAACCCTCAAGGACAAAAATATTTATACCACATTAGCTATATTTCCTATATCTCTCCTTTTTCCCGTTCTATCCATGTGAGCCCTAACCCCTAAATCCCCTAAACCCTAAACCCAGAACCCTAAACCCTGAACCCTAAACATATCCCTATACTTCCTAGAAGTGCTGGGTTTCGAGCTCGAGCAAGCAGCAGACGAGATCGCTGGATCTCATTGTTCTCACTCTCCAGCTTCACCTCGAAGACATGGGTTTAGGGTCTAAGGTTTAGGTCCTGAGGTCTAGGGTTTAGGGGATAGGATACCCTTAACAACTTTAAGGTTTGAGTGCTACGGTTCAGGATCTAGGGTCTTCAGTTCAGGTTTTAAACGTGTAGGGTTTAGAGTACGAATAGAGGTACGCAAGGATATGCAATGAGATAGAACAGGAAATGGATCAAGAACATTGAAACTACTATAGTGCTCTTGGATAGGGTGTAAGGCTTAGCGTTTCTGATGGTTGAACCTACTGAGGCTGTTGTCTTGTTATAAGGTGCGATAACTCAAAGGACAGTTTAGGGGACTCTAGTACCCCTGCTAGACATAGAAAGGGTGTGGAACCACTACTCGCGAGACGTGACTTACCAATCTTCCCATCATGGTTCTTGTAGAAGTATCAACTGCACATTATGGGAAACGACTGAGGGGTGCTTCAAAGTTGAAATTCACCTCCAGATGCTCTTTGTCCGACAACACTTTGCATTCTGGGGTGCCTATCTGAGACTGCAAGGTCAAGTTTGCCAAGCATCCAGGCTTGGGCTAAGGCGATGGGGGTTGGGTGTTTGAGAAACTTTGAACATCTGGTTTGTCAAGGTTAGTAGGCTCCCAATTTCGAAATCCATGACAAGGGTCCCGATTCCCAGCCGCGTGACAGCAATCATGAAATTCCACAAAAGGGCCGCCCAAACTAAACCCTAAAAACATTCTGTTAGCTTGCTCGTCCGGATGGGATGCGAAGGTAAAGCCCTGGGCGACCAGCTCCGAGAATCATGGATCTAGTTGTGAAATGGGGGCAACGGCCAACTGCCTATTGCAAACTTGGGCAACGAAAAGCTGAGGCTAAGACGGCTGCCAAGTGAATGGCCTGCCAAAGCTCAAAACTGAGGACTGTGTTTCTTGGTTAAACCAAACAAGCTTACCGTACTTTATTCGTTTGAATGCCATAACCGCAAGGAGGACATAATGTTACTTTATGTGGTAGTTCCCCAGAATAAGGGGACCACAATATAGACCCCAAAATACTAGAATCTTTATTATAAGGACCACCCAAAGGTACACCTAGTTTTGGGAAACCCCCATGTTGGGGACTATAACATCTCCATGGCAAAGCATTACTCCAGCCAAGGCAAAGCTCGGAAGTTTACAGTGATAACGACAAATCACTTACTCCTGGCCTAATGTGGCTATAGTCTAAACTCCTTAAGGGGGGTTGAAGATTATCTTGGGGGTTATATGGGGGAGTATTATAGGGGTTTGTAAGGGGGAGTAGTTTAGACTATAGCTCATAGTGAAACAGCCATAGCGCCAACGTGCAAGGGGTAGCTGCCACTTCCCCCAACCCATGAGAACTACAATACCAACTTCCAATCAACACCCACTTTCGTGCATCCATAAAGGAAGAGAACAAAACCTGCACATTGCCAAGCTACAGGAATCCCACAAACCTTGGAACCCTGAAACTTAAAGCCTAAACAATGTAAGAGCCTTCAGAGCAAACAACATCAAGCCCTTGAGGAGAGATGCGGCCTCTGACTCCTTGGAATGGCTGAACGCTTCGGCCAAAATCCTGCAGACTGCGCGGCAGAAGTTTCTCAAAGTTGCGGGCCACAGTGTCTTTTCCTTTTCAGGGGGGCAAATACAAGGTACAGGGGTTGTGTAAGCAACGCAATTTTGGTGCCATACCGCCAAAAGAAGCTAGAAGCCCTCCCCACTGAACCCTAAACCCAAGACCTTAACCAAGGTACAGGCCAGTCTATGGCTTGTGACTTGGGGTCTGCGGCTTGTAGAGTTCATCCTGCTTCATGAGCCGAGTACGAGCGTCAGAACGAACATATGAGCACTCAAGCCACTCACCACCTTTTGGTGAAGCTCATCAAACGCTCACTGAGTTCGAAGGCATGACTGCTCTTCTTTGTTGGTTCAACAGTGCAATTCCTAGCGTTGAAGGCTTGAACTCTTTGAGGTGCTAAGCTGAAGCCAACCAACTGCCAACAAAACCCAACCCCTAAGTCTCCAAGCCCTAAGCCCTAAAAACCCTAAACCCTAGCACCTAAAGCCCAAACCTCAAGCCCTAAACCCTAAACTCCGACTTTGAATCTCTCATGTGGGTCCTACGAGCCGCCGCGACATCGCCTCGCAGCCACTTCTGCTTGGCAGCCTCTAGATGCCAAGGGATCAGGGGAGGGTGTTATATCAGGGTAAGGATTTAAGGCCTTGGGTTGTTGGGTTTAGGCGTTTAGGGGTTTAGGGGAAGGGATTATACTGGAGTATATGAGGATGAACTGAGGATATTCAACAGGGAATAGACAAGAAATTGGCAACTACTGTGCAGGGTTAGGGGGGTGTAAAGATTCTGATTGAAATTTGAATACAATCTGTATGGGGGCTGTTGTAGATGCGAACAGTTTGAGGGATACGCTTGAAGGGTTTAGGGCTAGGGTTTAGATTCTACAGACCACCAAAGCTATGCATGGAAAGATTTGCAGCGGTCGTCAGAAGCGTTGCTGGTTTCTGCCTGCAATGGAGGAGGGAGGAATCAGTACAACAGCCCTATACAATCCCCAACAAACTAATACAAGTAGTTTCCATTTTCTTTTTTCATTCCTTAATAAACCCGAAGCCCTAGAGTAGCCTGGATTTCTTATCCATGTACTCATTCTCTACTCACAACCAGCAAATTAGCCCGAAACACCAGAAATCCTACAACCGCCCCTCCCGTTCTGTGCCAAATTCTACTTGTCTTTCGATTTGATGTTCGATTCCCTGCAGCCCTAATAAGCCCTAATAAAACCCTAAAAACCCAGGAAGGAGGGAAATGTGAATGATCTGGCATGTTCAGGGTTCAGGGTCCTCTGTATCATCGGACCCTAAACAGCCCCCAGCCGAACAGCCCCCAGCTTCAAACAAGACCAAGATAACACTTAAACAAGTTATAGTTTGGGCCTTCTTTAGGTCTGGGAGTGTTAGGCTGGCGCTAGTAAGGAACCCAATGTTTGTAAAAAGGATTCATTGTCTGTGCTGTGGACGCTCAGACCCTCTGCACTGAGCAAGGGGCCATGAGCCACAGGATCTCCGCATGAGGGCAGTATGTCACAGCTCGCTGCAGCACCTGAGAGAAGGGTTTAGAGTTTGGGGCTTTGTGTCCTGCAAACGGGGGTTTAAAGGGGCCATGTACTTTATTTAGCTTAAATTATGGATATCCAAACGCATGAGGAATATGTCAGGATTTGGGACTACGCTTCAAGGATTCGGAGTCTGGGGCATCATGAGAAGGAGCTTAGCTTCAAGGTGGGCTACATCAAACAGACAGACGGCTGAAGATTCGTTTGGAACTACTGTAGGAGTAATCAGCTTGCAGTGTGCGACAGCTCTCTAATTCGTGTAGCCCCATTTGCTGACTGTTCAAGAACCCAGCACTCCATCTTAGATCAGCAGCCGGCCCAATACGATGCACACCTTCATGATTCTTGCCACACTATTTATACAGTCAGCGGTGCTAAGTGTGGTCAACACGACCATTCCTCTGTTTCTCTGCAAGGCGTTGACAGGATTGGCTAAGCAAAGCTATATTCACAGCACCAGCTTCTGATAGGTGCCACGGGTGTTATCATCAGACACTGATGACAGTTGGAAATTCTTGTTGGTAATTCTCGTGCGTTACCTACCACTTTCTGTACAAAGCCACCAAAGTGACCTCTGTCCAGGCAGTCTTTCCGTATACCCCTCAGACGATGAGCCCTCAAAGCTTCACTATACCTGCGACTTCTCCATGTGCCTACAGATCGGAAAGTTGTACCTTGCTATCAAGGAAGAAAAACTAACATTGGCACGTGGTCCCACAGGTTCACCCTGCATCCCCGGCTAGATTCCAAGGGCCCTTAGCTGCCCCTGAGAAAACTTCGCCTGAACAGAGATAAGGGAACCAAGGCTTCCTGGAGGGTCATTTCTGTCTAAGGGAACCAGGAACAACTGGGCTGTTGTTGAAGGGTTTACATGGAATTACTGTAATTGGGAGGCGTGGCTGTATGCTCATCAGTCCTGTTATTGAAACTTGATTCAAGTTCCTTGGCAGCAACCCCACAGTACCTCACGTCCCACCACAGCTTAGGCTCACACGTTGTCCAGCGACTCGGCATTGCCGTACTTCGTCTCGAGCTCCGCAAGGCGGAGCCACAGACCCTGTGGGTGGATATGGGTGGAGTTGTCAAAGCAGTTTCCTCTAAGATCTAAATGAGGGGCCATGCAAGTGTATGGGACGTCTACAGTGGTCCTACATGTGTTTCAGAGACTGGAGAGATCATGTAAGGGATTTGAAGGAATCGTAAGATTGTTGAAGCCACATTATTGGCAAAGAACTGTTCTTCTGAGGTGCGAAGGAAGAACATGAGACCAGAGGATCTAAAGGATTTGCAGAATACGCGTCTCGCATATGGCTTCTCACATGGCCAGTATATTTTTGGGGACATGCCTTGTAGGACGCAGCGACACGCGGTTGGAGCGTCAAATTTGAGCTTGCCTCGATGTTGATTCTGAAAGGTCATTGAAGGTTCAATCTTGTACCTGTTTGTGTGCCAAATGCTGATGATTGGGCTTCCCATCTAGACATGTCCGAAAACCTTACTAAAACACATTCTGTCTCAGACCCATGCTCCTGTTTTAAATGCACCTAGTAGTTCTTCAAAATATCAACCTGGCTTATAGAATCTCTTTTATCCATTTACATGGGCTTTGGTTGACCCATAATTGGTGTGCATGCACAATTCCAAGCATCCCATGTCAAGTCTTTTCGTGAATGCAGAATGGCCTTCTCTTATGCCCGTTCGCAAAGTAAAGTCGCAGTTGTCAACGCTACACTCTGAATGGAGCAGCTGCCTTCTTGCCCTTCAGGTGCATGACTGCGTTGTTGTAGATGGCGCGCGCAACCTTCCCAAGTCCCAGCAGGATTGTGGGGATGGCTCCGGCACTGAGGTGCTGAGATCAATACATGGTCTGAAAAAACAGTTCATGGAGCCACACTTACCTAACCTTGCTTCCGCACAAGCCCAGCAGCACCATCCAAAGCCCGTAATGCAAAAGCTTAAGCAATTACCAACATCATCTCGAGGCCTATTTAGCCAATTCCTGCTATATGTTTGAATTTCTGTCCAGGAAATATAGGTAAACATCCTTGTGCAACACCATCTAAGCCCAGTTTCCCTTTAGCTAAATTCCATTTCCATTATTACCCCAGGCCCTGATAATCCCCCCTGATCCCCTTAACGGGACCATGATATAGGTAATCCTGTATGCCCCGATATTACTCACCACCCTTGAACTCAAGGCCTCGATGGAGTTTCTGTTGATGGCAGCATCTGCATCCTCACAGCTGCTTAGGGCTTCGGGAATCCGACAAACTGTTTTAGGGTTTGAGGTTTATGGCTTTAGGTTTGAGAGGTTAGGGTTTAGAGCTTCTGGAACTGATGGAGCACGAAATGGCAGAACGGAAGCCGCATCATGCCGGAACTTTCTATGGTCTTAGTTTGCGTAGTCCTCTTCAGAAGGCGATTTCAAACGCGAACCCCCCCCCCCCATATCTTGAGACAGCAATGAACTAATCTTCAATGTCGGTGCCTACTTTTCCTTGGATACCTGTCTGCATGAAGACCTGTCGAGTGGTGGATGCACAGCACAGGGCATGAATCAGTTTGAATGATGAAGGTTTCTTAAACTTGGGGAGCCCCTACAAAACAAATGAATATGAAACCCCTGCATCGATGACCCCCGAAGAGGACCACCACTTTGAGACACTCCAAGGCTGCATCCTGCAGTGCAAAAGGGGTTGGATCCAGAAACAGAACCCGCAAACGTGTATGGACCCCCTTCGCTAGGACAAGAATTTTCACATGTCTGAACACGAAAAGTCTCAGGACAGAAACAGCGCTCGCTTTCACCAATGTCAGCATGCTTTAGTGGAGATGTTGACTGTCCCTGAGCTTTGAGTTCTTGATTTGTGCTTTCCGGAGCTAGCGGTGCCATTAGCTGTTGGGGTTAGGCCATGCTTTCTAGGACCTAAGCATACCAACAGACAGTCACCGGGCTCGCCAGGCTCCTCATATGAGCTCTAGTCTAAGCTCTCCTTGCTAGTCCCTATAGTACTCCCCTATAATCCCTCATATAATCTGTCAAGGAGTTTAGCCTATAGCTCATATGGCGGTTTATACAGACATTGCAGCGAGGCACTTCTGAACGAGATCCTGCAGTCGCCTCTGCATGTGCTGTGGCATCTCTAGAGACTGATTCCATGCACGGAGGTCCAGGAAGAACTCTTCCTGCCAGCGGTACTTGTCCCTTGTTTTATTCCGTTTGGGTGGAGCCCAGGGTGGATGCACAAAGAGTGCAGCAGGCTTCTGGCACACCAAGCCGTGGCTGCATAGCACGGACATAGGAATCAGGAAGATGCCCTGCAGTTGCTCTGCATCAAGAAGACACACTGCCAGCACGTCAAAATCGTCTTTTGCATAGGCACGCTTTCCACGTGCGCCTGCTGCCTTCCACAGAGTGCACGCATACCTTCCGTCTAACTTTCTGCGATGTGATGCCTTTTCCTGCAAGCGCACTCGCTCCACCGAGTTAGCTGGACCGTCGACTTCCAGAAGCGCGTCGACGGTCGTCTGATGTACCCGAGGCTGTGACAGGCGCATATTCATGCAGGCAACCAACGCGTTCAGTTGGGCATGTGCCCGTGCTTCTACTCTGTGGTTTGGTGCGCACTGCAGGAGGGCTTGCTGAATGGACATATGCTCAAATCTTTTGCTACGGAAGCACTTTACCAGGTGCGCGCTGATGTCAGGAACCGAATATTTCCGACAGCTTGCGGCTCCTACAGTAATCTTTAAGTACTTGCTTTGCAGCTGCGACCCTGCAGCGGCCCAGAAATGACCTCCATCCAGCGCCACCATGATGACAACCATGCCGTCATATCCATCAACATGGCTGAATATGTATGCGCGACCTTTTCTGCCTCTACTTGTGGCCGCTTTGAGCTAATCAGAAGCCCGTCCTCTCCCGAGCCCTTGTGCCGGAACACGGCATCAGCCCTAGAAGCGCCGGTCAAGGGTACAATTTCATATCCTTCCGCATTCGAGGAAGCTGCAAACGCTTCTCGGAACAGCTCGAAGGCCCTCGCCTCGTTTCGATTGTTGCGCCCGCTAATTCGTAATCCGCGTTGGCGAGCCTGAGCAGTCGTTTCGCTGTAGCTGGCCTCCTTCTTGGATGGAAAATTCAAATACGTCTTCAACTTCTGCTTATCGTCAGAAAACAGACTTCTGAGCTTTGCATCGTAGGCCTCTGCAGCCTGCTTGGCGGACTTGAAGCTGCCAATGTACTGCAGTTCCCCACCAACCTGCAGTTGCGCCGTGAAAACACAGTCCCTCTTCCGGCAAGAAACGCCGCAGTACTTGTCTGCAGCAGCCTTGGCCGCAACGACTGGATCCCGGGGTCTGGGACTGAAGCAGGCCGGGCCGTCCAACACCAGGCACAGCACCAAGCCAAACACATGCCATAGCACGTTCCAGTACGCAAAGAAGGCTCTGCGCATGGCGCCAGCCCGCCGTTGCCAGTCTAGTTGGTTCGGAGTTATAAAAATCATCCTTAACTGCAGTGCGTGTGCTTGGGAAGCGAAAGAACGCGTAGTCACTCCAAGGGACGATACAAACTGTTACTACGTCCGGTAGGTTGAGAAACCAGTAGGATACGGTTCATGGGAACTTCTGGGACGTCTGTCTTGTTGCCTTGGGTGCCCGATGATTTGTAACTTGTGAACTCTGGTCTATTTACGCAATCCAGTGCGCATCCATTTCATGTTCCATGTTCTTGTCCGTTTGTCCTCCATGATTTGGGACAGTATCTCCTGAAACCCTACCGACTACCTTCTACAGGTCGCTTTGGAGCCTTGCAGGCGTCAGCTCCATGCTTACAGGTAAGAAGGAATTACTGGATGTGCTGTTCCCTGCGCAAGGCTTTGCCAGACAACCTGGATCAAACACAGCACATGGGAGCTTCAACAAATTACCTAGAAGTTCTCTGCATGGCGCCTTCTTTTCCTTGGTCCTTACACCAAGGGGTCCTGTAGAGATACTGTTGTACACTCTAGAAGCTCAGACGCCCAAGAGGTGAGAGTCTGTGCCAGAGGCATCTTGTCATTTACCTTGGAGTGCCTACTTCTATTGCTCAGTACCCAAAAAGGGGGAGGGCCTTCAGGTATCACATGCGAAGCTGTGACCGGTATTTGGCATCCAGCACCCCATATTTCGGCACTAGAACGATACTAAGCCAAAAACTCCTCAACCTTACGCCCCCGGTTTACGCTTCTGCCAGCTCACGCTGGAGCCTCGCAACAGACAGATTAACACAGGGCATCTTGATAAAGTAAGTGGGTGATGGTGGGGTGATACGCAGATTGGGTCTTTGTTGGGGTCATGTGAAGGATTACCCTAAACCTCATCAATTAAGCATGAAGTGTAATTCATCTTTCAATGAACAGCCCAGTACATGTCCAGGTTAGAAAGGTTGGGTTGCTGTCGAGGAACTTTAATCAAGTTACTTAAATAAGAAACACCTATGATTACTCACTCTGTACCCATTGTTTTGGTAACTTGAATCCTAAACTCTAAACTCCGCACTCTTAATCCTAAATTCCTTTTACTGTTACTATTGTACTAGTGCTATTACTATTACGCGTATTCCTTTATTATCAGTAGGCTTCAAATCAAGAGTCGAGCGTTTCTGCGGAGGTGGATGCAATCCAACAGGTCTACCGCGAAGACATACAATGAAATTGCTTCGGACAGAAGGAGACGAGGGCATCCAACTGCGAAAGAACACCCCGGCCATGAGGGGAAATTGCCTAGCCCAAGTATCCAGGCCCTGAACCCTAAACCCTGAATCCTAAACCCAAGCTAAAACCACTCCCCAGTTCGTCCCAAGAACGTCGAACACCTCCATCCGCGATAATAATAGTAGCGATATAGTGATAAATACTAACAAAATGAGTAGTACGGACAAAACTCATAGCAACAACAATACTAAAGTAATAACATCAAGAATAGTAATGGGGAGAGGGGTGCCATGCTATCAGAAAAGAACGTTACGTTAGGTTTGTTGACTACCCGCCTGGATCCAGTTCTGCTTCATGCCCTTGACGTCCTCATCAACTCCTACCTGCACACGCGGGAGGAAGTTGCCGAATTGGGTATGGCTTGAGGGCACCGCTTTGCGCTCATGCTGGGCGTTGTACAAATCGTTGCCCCTTTTTGGCCCTTCAAATACTTTCAGGGGCCGTCCTATACTAGAGAACCACAAAGGGGCCATACTTTTGACGAGCTACCAACAACCCTAAACCCAGAACGCTAAAACCAATTTCTTTTGAAGCACACATACAGTAGGCGCGCAACTCTTCGAGCTGCGACTGTTGCTTGCTGGAGGTTCCTAAGGAATAAGGGAATACGTATAGGGTTTAGAAAAGGGATATAGGGTGTAGGGCTGGAGAGAACAAGGGAATATACTACATAGGGACTATATAGGGATTATATTCCCTGTTCCCTACTAACCACCAGTGGGGTTAGCTTGTTTGGTGACAGCCGTCAGAATGTCTTGAAGTTTTCTCACATATGCATCTCCTCAAACAGAAATTAATGCCTCCCCTGCTATCCCAGCATAGATGTGCAGGGAATCCCTGCAATTGCTGAGAGAGCTTGAAGGTTCAAGAAAGCGTCTAGTCTAGGCCAGCGTAGGCTCCTTGTGGAATTTGAGGAGTGTTCCCAAACTCTGGCACTCCCATCTCAACTCCAGTCAATCACACATAGCAGAGACTCCTAAAAGGCCTGGGGAGCAATCGGTTGCGTTTCAGGATTTATAGCTTCGGGGTCAGGCTGCAGGTTCTAGGGCGCTTCATGTGAGAGTTCCCTAAATAGGGGGACTCCAATATGAATTTGCACCTACAAAGGCTACCTCCCTAGTTATAGAGACCCCCAGAATGGCACCCCTCATTGTAGGAAACCCTCATGTACTGCAACTTGCGGCTTGGGTTGGAGCTAAGTTCCTTTTGGAACCCTGGTACAAGTCATATCTTATATAAGCCGTTGTTTTGGACCATAAGTTTTACATAGCAGAAACGAGAAAATATCTTCAAGGAATCTGGGCCCAGACTTCCCAAAGCTGCGATATGCTGAGCTTTCCGTGGCTGCTTCCGCTTCCTGGGCTGTATACCCCAGCACAACCTGTAATAGCGTAATGCAAAGATCCTACGTCTTCAGCAAATCTAGGTTGCTCTGTTTCGACCCTTTACGGGCTCGATCGTGCCTTGATGGTGACCTTGATGATGGCTTGGCACGTCTTGATGAAGCCCGTTTTCTCGGCCTCTCATGGTAAATCACAGTAGGGCCGGGTTCAGGGATAGTCTTATGTTAACTGACAGGCGTCTGTAGATGGGAGCCCCTTCCCAACTCAAACTGACACCCAACTCTAAACCCTAAACTGCGGAACATAAACGGACTCCTTTGTTGGAGGATCCATGCCTTGAATCCTGTCACAAGCTGTCTGACGTCCCGGGGCCTCCTCCGCTTGCTTCAGCCACCTGCAGTATGGTTTAGGGTTTAGGGTTGGGTGTCAGTTTGAGTAGAGTGACGACTATACCGAAGGGCCTAGGTACCTATACGGGGGTTTCCCAAAATTAGGGGTACCATTTTGCACACAAACCCTGAAGCAACAACCAACCTCTTATAACCCTGAACCGCTCAAGTCTCTGGACCTCAAGTAACCTAAACTCTACTAGAGCTTAGGTACCTAAACCCCAAACTAAACCTGCTCCCACGTAACCTAAACTCCTGTAGGGTTTAGGTGCCCCAAGCCACAACACGATTCTCATACCCGGGCTCTATCCTTTCAATGAAGGAGGACCGTACCAACGTAGAAAACTACAAGCAGAGCCCGCGGCATGTCGCGGTCCGGCGTCACGCCGTTGGCAGCCAGGGAGTCGATAGCGCGAGTCAAAATCAGCTCCACCTTAGAGGGGGGTTTGCTGAAAGTAGGATCTCCAAGCCACTTGTCTGAGGGGGTGGAGTTAGGGTTTAGGTCTTAGGGTTCAGGGAGTTTATACCTAAATCACCATCTGCACGAACTTCATGGTCTTCTTCGTCGTTTTGCAAGGTACTCCTCTGGCATAAGCTTACATGGAAGGCCAACCAGCGCACCAAGCAAATGTCAAAAGCAAGCCGCTCTTCATCTTCGCAAGCCTCCAAGATGTAAACTCCCATTCTCCAAAAAATACTGACCTTGTTGCCTGACCCTTGCCTCCTCTTTAGGGTTTAGGGTCCTCAACCCCAGGTGTGAACTCTTGGCGAAGCACTCGAAGAAACAAAGGAGCTTACTGGGCGCCTGAGCTTTTGAACAAACATGAAAGCTGGCGGAGCACCAGTTAGGGCCTAAACCATAATCAAAACCGTAAGCCCGAGCCTAAAGTAACTTATGTGCCTATATTAACATGCTTTGTACCTTGTGTTATCTTGCTATCGTTACTTTTTGCCTAGGTCGTATAGGCAGGTGCATAATGTGTGTGTGAGCATTCAGAAGTATCATCAAAGAAGTACAAACGGAAGTTCGCATAATGATTTGAATGGATAAACCACCTGTACTGTAGCGGTCTGAATAGTTGCCAATATCATGTTGAAGTCTATTTGAGGTATCCTATACTATAGCTATATAAGAAATATGGGACCCCTATTGGCAACAATTCAGGCATCTACATTTGAGCTATAGATTATGCTCCTAGCATGCCCCTTGATAATCACGATAAGAATACCCTATCTGTTCCCCTAAATAACCCTCTATAACCCCCTTTAAGGAGTTCAGACCCCTAAACCCTAAACCCTATATAACCCCCACCTTTAAGGAGTCTAGACCCCTAAACCCTCAACCCTGTATAACACCCCGTGAAGGAGTTTCGACCACTAAACCCCAGATAACCCCCCCCCTTCAGGAGTTTAGACCCCTAAACCCTAAACCATATATATCCCCCCTTTAAGGAGTTCGTCTATAGCTCCTATAATCCTCCAATAACCCTTGATATATATAGCAGTTTTCATTTCACTTCTATTTTCTTTCCCATGTCATTCTCCATTATTGAGGTACTATAACCCCTATAATCGTAGTTTCCATCTTATTGCCCATTATCCCAATATTACCCATATATATATATATATGCTACCCCCCCCCCAAAAAACCTACGTTTTACAGAAAAACCATGGCCTGCACGCTAGAAAACCCCTTCCAAGTAGCCTTTCCTGGGAAATATATACATTTCATTACGATCTTCCATTCATGAGACTGCAATGCTTGCCTGGCAGAGTTGC
>CAJNIZ010022780.1:119621-167494 GCA_905231905.1 Symbiodinium pilosum
CTCTTTAATGTCCAACCGTCCTGGCAGAGGTGCTGATATAAGGCCCAGCCTCAAAAGCTAAAATGCTTGGAAGCCTGGATTCTAAAATTTTAAGGATCCAAATCCAATTAGTATTAGTATTAGTATTAGTATTAGTATTAGTATTAGTATTAGTATTATCTTTAATAGCAGTATTCAAAGGCTTCAGAAGCTAATTGACTTTCAGGCAAGCCTTGAATACTGCTACTAAAGATAATATTAATACTAATGCTAATACAAAATATGATATTCATACTGATACTCTTGCTCATAGTAATATTAATACTAATACCAATACCAATACCAATACTAATACTAAAACTAATACTAATACTGATACTGATACGAATACTACTAATATTAATACTAAAAACAAATACTAATGCCAATATTATCATTAATGATACTGATACTAAGACTGATACTAACACTAATACTAATACTGATACGAATACTAATACGAATACTAACACGAATAGTAATACTAATATTAATATTGATACTAATACTGACATTTATACTAATACTAATACTAATACTAATACTAATATTAATATTAATACTGATACTAATACTAATACGAATACGACGATTCAGCCGAGAGCCCTGAAACAATTTTAGATTCAGGGTCCATAAATTGTTTGGGGGGGGGGCGTACCGACTAAAGCGGGTCCAACGCTAAGGGTTAACCCTTAGGTACCTATAATCAGAGTATAAGGGAATCCCAAAGGGTTAAAGTTAAAGGTCTAAGGTCCAAGCTAAGTCCCAAGGAGTGATCAGCACAGGGTGAGGTGATATGATGATCTACGTGGAGGATGATCAGGGAAGAATGCGGCGAATGATCCAGGCTTCTACAATATGTTTGAGGGTCTTACGGTCCAGAGTTGATGGTTTGAAGTTCAGGGCCAGGAGTTGAGTGAGTATTTGGGGTCGGAAAGTTTGGTGTCGGAAGCCGTCAACGCAAAAACAATGTGTCCAGTTTGGAAGTGAACGGCCGGAGGATACCATAGAGGCTTAAATAACTATCTCATGTTGAAGTCTTTTGAAGGTACCCTATAGCTGCAGCCCAAGCCCTATAGTCCCCCTTAAGTAGATCAAATATGGGGTATATGGGGATCTTATTATAATATTCCCAAAGCTATATTCTATCTACTTAAGGGGGACTATAAACCCCTACCCTAAAATCCTATAAGGCCTAAGGTTCAAGCTTCTGGCTCAAGACTTGGCAGAATGGTTGACTGAATACCTCCACAGACCACAAGGCCCCCAAATCCCTCAAGTTTGGGTTTAGGGTTTCTAAATCCTGTGGGTTGCGGGCTTAGGGTTCCCAAATTCTCTCAATTTTGGGGTTCACCCTAAGCCCTAAACCCCTTATCCCTACAGTCCCTAGGGCCCGGAGTTTTTGGGTTTACCCAAGATTCTTCTGGTCCACGAGCGCTGCAACCCTGGAGCTACAACTGAAGAACCCTCGCCCCTCCTGTTGTGTATATGGTAGCTTGTCCAAAATATTAGGGTTTAGGGTTTAGGGGTTTAGGGTTTGGGTACACTACATACCCAAATACAGACCATACTTTCCACAGCCGACCGTTTCGGACACGTTTTCAAGGCACTGGTCAAGATATCCAGCTACCCCAATCTCCCCGCACTTCAAACCCTCAAACCTCTGAGGCCCTCAACCCTAAACCCAAAACCCTAAACTCTAAACCTAGGGGTCTAGGGTTTTAGGTGAAAACCTAAGCCCTAAACCCCAAACCCTAAGCCCTGAACCCTGAACCCTCCAAGTGGCATCTCCTCAGTAGGAAATGTCTGCATCCAGTTGATGAGCGGCGCCTGCCTGATGATGTACCTTGGCCGTTTTTGGGTTTAGGGTATTATGGAGCTGAGGGTGCGCGGCTTAGGGAATATGTATACTAAACGCTGAACCCTGAATCCCGAAACCCAAAACCATGAGGTCACAGTCCTCATTGGGCACCTCTGGTTTCTTGTCGGCAGATGACTCAAAAATTCTAGCTGCATGTTCCTTATCTGGCTTGTGTATGTAAAGACCAAGAATCAATTTCAACCATCACAAAGTTTAGTTCTCAGGTTTGGTTTCCTAAACCCTATCAACGCTAAACCGCGTTTATGTTGTAGAAGTTGGGAGGACCCCCCAACTTGTAATAGTGGTATAATAGGACTATTAGAGGACCCTAATAAAGTTACCATTATCCCTTATAGTCACTATTACTGGGTGGGAGGTCCACCTAATGTAGAAGCCTTGGCTTTCTATAGTCTTGCGAGCTAAGCTCCTCGAGGCTCATGGTCGAGGGTTCTGCTCACCCCAGGTTAGCAGGGTACCACGGAATGAACAGGAACATGAAAAGGTACCATAGGGTTCAGGGTTTAGTATCGTTTAGGATTTAGGGTCTAGGGTTTCAGCGTTAAGGATTTAGGCTGAGGGTCTAGGATTTAGGGTTTATTGGGGGTTGTATGGCTATTACCCCAAGGATCCTCAAAGGCTAACCAGCAGTAAGTCTGATCTTCCTTGAATCCAATCAAAACTTCTTCAGAAATGGCCCAGTAAAAAAGCTGCATGTTGGGTTTAGGATTTAGGGCCCAGTTTCTTTAAGAAGCACTTCTTACAACAGAATAGCATTGGCTTCTCTGTTACCCCTAGACCCTTGCAAGCCCTACCCTCTACCGAACTAACATGGAACCCCAAACAGTCCTCCGTTTAGTCTACAAGGGATCCCTGATCAGCATCCATGTTAGTGTGCATGAAGACAAAACGAGACCATGCTTATACCCTAAACGCTACACCGTCAACCCTAAACCCCAAATCCTAAAACGCTCTATCAAAAACCGGCTTCTTTGTACTTGGGGGGAGAGCGGGGGAGTGGATCCCAATGCTGTTAGCTATAAGACGATAAAGCAAATCCTATATCTGGCCTCACTGGGATACTACTCAAATGAATGAATATTCCCTATTGACTTTTCAAAGCTTTAAACAAAGAATCTTACTCAATAAACTAATAGCGGGTTTAGGGTTTAGGGATTAAGGCTTAGGGTAATTAGAGTTCAAACCCTTAAGCTGCGTTGGCCCAGCTGCACTGCCGCTTCGAAGTTGAAGCGCGCCGCTTGCGCTGCGGCTTGAGGTGTTGCCATGCTCCCTGCGCATGTTTGATACTTGCAGAATGGTTGCCCAGGGAGTCCACTACTCACTGCTCTTGAACCCTAAACCCTAAACCCTTTAGCGTTAGGATGAAGTCATATCGAAGCCCTGAGTTGAACACTGCCTCCACTCAGAAACAGTTGGATAAGGCTTTGGGTTTGGACTTATATTATGAAAGTAGGTAGAGCCCTGGATAGTACCCCCATGATAGAGTGCCCGACCTAGGTTGCGAGTATGGGCCCTGGTTTTGGGGATTTAGGACTTAGATTCCATATCTACAACGTACATACGCCATATGCCCTAAACCCTAAACCCGTCATCTTCAGGCTTTTTGCAATCCACCAATGAAGGTACAAGGCCCATCTAGCCTTTTCAAAGAACTTCCAACCTCCCCTGACAAAAGCTCCTCAACGCCACATCACATCTAAACATGCAGGCCAGACTTTCACCGAACTTGAAGGATCCAGGGTTTTGCACAACTGCTCCCAAGCTCTCTTAACGTTGTTTAGGACTTGCTTGTGACCCATATACCTTGTCATGGGGTGCTAATTAATATCTTATATAGCAAGACTCCTCAACAGGACCTACATGGAGCATGTAAGCTTTCGCCTAATGATCAACTCCGCACCCCCTCTAATCAATTACATGTTAGGGTTTTTACGGCAAATGTGCCGGGGGTGCGGGGCAACCCATCCAATTTCAACCCCTATATACCTGATATGCCTACCATTCCGCCTTCTACTACCATCATGTTTGAGCAACGTCTGAATTCCAGTCTCCACCACCAAGCCTCCCAAGTTGAGGTAGGGGTAGGTGAGACAATACCTGGGCAGTGTTTTTTGGGGTTTGGGGGTTTGAAGGGTCAGGGTTCAGGATAAAGGGGTAGGTAGGGATTGGGTTAGGGCTTAGATTCTGTCGCGTGATTCAAACAAGTAAGACTACATTGTTCTTATGCAGAACTAAAAAGGAAGCTATGGTCTTACTCTCCATATGGGGACTACAGTATCCTCATGAAGAACTATCTATACCCAGCTGTGATTAACGGATTAGGGATTTGAGGCTGAGGGTTTAGGGATATGAGCTTCGGGCCTTTTCCAAAACGTCCGGATATGGCGATAGATTATATTATGCGACGTAGAGCCTAAGCCCTACACAAAACCCTTGGGAAATGGAATGGATCATAGGGACCATAGGAATCTGGGGGGGAGGGGGTTCTGAAAAGCGGGGATTCCTTATGTAGGCTTAAGGGGCTCAGGGATGAAGACGTTGGGCTCAGGGGGGGCTCAGGGTCCAAGGGAGAGAAAGCCCTACACCTGCTCAGTCTTTTGTAGGTTGTGCCGCGTATGTCGGAGACTTCTGGAGAAACAAGGCCACTTCTATGCCCAAACCCCAAACCCCAAGCACAAACTCGAAGTATGAATCCAGCCTGGTCACTCTGAAAAAGCCCAAAACGCCTGAACCCTAAACTCTCAACCTTGACACTATAAACTCTAAACCCTGAACCCTTAACACATATTCAGGCTGGACTCTCTGTCCCAGCCAACATGCAGGCATCAACCTTTTGCAAGCGCTGTGCTCTAGATGAGGGCCAGGGCGTTTCGGGTCAAGGACTGGAGGTTTCTAGAATGTCGAATTCAGGGTTTTAAGGTTTCTCAAGTTAAAAACATGTTTCAGTTCAGGGTTTAAGGTCTTTTTAAGGTTTAGGGGTTCGGGTCTATAGGTTTTAGAACTAGAGGTCAGGATTTAGGTTGTAAGGTTTAGGCTTTACGGTTTAGGGCTTGGGGCTTCATGTTTAGGATTTAGAGTTTAGGGAGTTAGAAATAACCCTTGTATCAGCTACAGCCAAAATTAAAGGAAATCAAATGGAAATTGGAATCGACACTCGGAATTCATGATAGGGGGATTTGGGAACTATAGGGATGACAATTTCCCATGTAACTACTGGACATGGGTTCCGACTACGGCTTCTATGCGGGACTTTACTAAGCTACGAAGGGGCACCTATGTTTACTTTTCATTGTCCCTCGGTGACCCGAATATTGACACTAGCTCACCATGGTCCTTGATGTGCAAGTGGACCCCAATTCGAAGAACTCTCATTCAAGGCATGAATCCAAAACCAGCATCCGTATCCAAACACTCCGCAAACAAGTGTTTGCAGATATGTTGGGGCTGCTATGAGGAAGATGCAATCCAAGGGTGAACATGGGGAGAGGCACTAGGGCACGGAAGCTAATTTTGCTCGCTTCAAGTTTGGAGACACTAAGTCCCAAAGTGGGTTTAGGGTTTAGGGTCTGGGGCTTGTCAAAGGGCCACCAGACTCTCACGTGAGTTTAGATTGCAACAACTACAGCCAAGACAGGAGCAACAATCCCATTATGAAGTGTGACTGAGTGTTTCGCATGCATCAGAAATGCTTTTCGCAAAGTCTACGGCTTCAACCCAAAACACCGGTACCCAAAGGACTTTGGAAACCCGAACCTCCCGGAGCTAGGGCCCAGTTGCAGTCACATGCCAGTGATACGGTCCCATTTTTGGGGTGTTGAGTACTCTAAGCCCTAAATCAATTGGGGTAAGGAAGACCTACATACTGAAGCCGACAGCTTGAAACCAAAATAGCTTTTCTTGCTAGGCGGGGGGTTGAGGGCCTAGGGGACAAGATCCCCTAAGCAGGCCGTAGTTTAGTTTTTTTTAAATAGGTTTGGGGGTTTAGGTTTAGGGTTTGGGGTTTAGGGTTCCTAGTACCTAAACCCTACACCCTAAACTCCTCTACCACGCGGTGATTGCAACCCACTTACCAACTCCTATTCCCGACTGGGCATGACTGCGCAAATCAACCCTAAACCGTGGACCGTTCAAAACACAATTCCAAACTCTAAAGCTCTACCCCAAACTCTTTAGCCCCCAAAACCCTGCACCTCTCCCACCAAGAACCAAAACATCTGCAATTTTGCAAAGGGGGTTGGAGGAATGGATCACGTACCCGCCCCCCAAAGATGGCATGATGTTCCTTTCCATTCCGTCATTTCCTAGTATTAACCGGCAAGTTATGCACAAACCTTACCTATCCTTACAAAACCACAGGTTCCACGTGAAGCTGGATTTGCTTGTTTTTTTCGATTAGCAGCCAGCAAGCTCCTCAAAGCTACTCCCTAAACCATACATATAAGTATGCGTATATACACATATATCATATATGTATCCTTATCATGCAATTTGAATGCCTCTGCCTACTCCATCGCCTGTGATCATCCCACTGAACCCTAAATCCTCAGAGCTACACCCCTGAATCCCTAAATATCCACTACATCCTATCAACCCTAGACACCATAAACCCTATAAACCCCAAACCTTAAACCCTGCAAACCCTATGAAGCCTAAACCGTCGTCTCAGGCCCAAACAAACTCATCCCAACTCAGGTTCCACTTGGCCAGCACGCTGTCCTCCGAGGGGTTTAGAGTTGAGGGTTTCATTTTTCAGGGTCTCGGGGTTTAGGGTTTTTTTTTTAAGGGTTTCGGGCTTTAGGGTTGAGGGTTTAAAGTCATAAAACCCTACTCTAAACCCTTAGCCCTAAACCCCAGATCCTGAAACGGCACAGTCCAAACTCCGCAGAGTTGATGAGCCCATGACAGGGCAAGAGCATAGGGTTTAGGGTTTTTGGCTGCGCCCACTACGGCCAGCTTTTTCTTCTCACTGCTTCGTACCCCTAATATTAAAACCCCCCAACACCCCTTGTATTGAATAGCTCCTGCCTAAACCCTAAAACCTAAAGCATGGGCCCTTTCGCCAGCCCTACCCTGCAAAGACTGTCCATTCAAAACTCGTGCAAGGCGTAGGCGCGGCAACGGAGCCGATTTAGAAGATTGCTCCCTATTTACTACAGCGTACCACAATGGGAAGATTTAGGGTTTGGGGTTTAGGGTTGAGGTTTTCAGGTTTAGTGCTAGGGTTTACTGCGAAGGAAACAAGCTCCCGCAGTGAGGCTCTTATACTGAGTCTTATCATGGTCACACAGCTGGGTGTTGAAACCCTAAACCCTGAAACGCTAAAACCCTCCAGCCTGAAACCCTAAACCCTGAAACCGAACACCCTGGGACTGACCTGTAAGCGCAATAATCCTAGTACAATTTCCGTGTATCCCTCGACTTGTTCAGGGTCTAGGGTTTAGGGCTTCAGTGTTTAGGGTTTCGAAAAAAACCCTCACATGTTTCCAGACCCAAAATACAAGATTGGGATCGGCAGGCCTGCAATTAGCACTCTCTTCATGTGGTAGTTTCCCGAAATAAGGGGACCCCAATATAGACATGATAGTCCTTATTATGGGGAGCCCCAAACCCATTTATCGACACGCACGCATACAAAGCTAGACTGTACGGCTCAGAGTGTTCATTGTTCATAGCCTTGAAAGCGCAGGCGGTGGGATCTACGCTTTTCAATTTTGCAGGCCGTAGTTGTCGGTATCTTTGTTGTTAGGACCACAGCAGAGCCCTCAAGCACCTTCTTCGAGGACCCCAAAGCACGAAACAATCCCTCAGACACTAACCCACCTCAGCCCTTGAAATTTGCACCCTTTCGAAGGACAATGCTAGACTTTTGATTAGGCGAGAACCCAAGAATGAAAGCTACACCCCGAAGTGGTAACATGTTTCTCGTGAACAGCCAGCGATACAAGCCGAACCCGTCAGCGGACTACTACTATCACTACTATTACTTTTCTTAAAACATTCAGTACTACTGGTATGTCTATCAAAGAAGAGGCTGGAAACTCAGAAGTCCAGATCAACCCAGTCGAATGTGTTCGAGGGGAATGTGAGGTGGATGATAACACTTTTCACCTCAGCGTGCAGGATGCAGCGGTTCAGCTTTCAGGGGCAAAGGATAGGGTTTAGGATTGAGGGTTCAGGATTTAGGATTTAGGGTTCAGGATTTAGGGTTTAGGGTTCAGGGTTTAGGGTTCAGGATTTAGGGTTTAGGGTTTTAGGGAGGAGCTCGGCAGACCAGCTGAGCTGATCTCTGGGTTCGTCAAGTTACCTAGGGGGGTGGGTGCTAAGGGTTAGGGCACTGGCTTGGATCCTTCCCTAGAAGTTCTTGATGTTTAGAGTCTATGGATTAGGGTTTAGCGAATGTAAAAGCCCCAAATGACAAGAAAACTCCCGATAGCACTATCGTGCAGCGGAGATATAGCGGAAGCGTCTAGCTTTATCTTGAGAACCAGGATGGTAGGGCTCCACGAACATGTCCATCCCCTCCCAATAGCAAAACCTCTCCCTCCCCATCTCCCCGATATTACAGATTCCCATGTGTGATTCAATGTTTCTTGCGAGTATCTGATATCGGGGGGGAGATTTAGCATTTGGGGGAGGGTATTACAAGAAGATGACAGCTCGGAAAGATTCCTGAAAGCAATATGCACAGCCCAAGATGTACAGCTGCAACCGAAGGTCTTGTTTCGTTTGGGGTGTAGTGTTCACAAGTTAAGGCCTTTCCAAGACCACACGTCGCGGACCCGCCATCCATGGAAGGAACGCCAAGAAACCAAAAGCACTGAACTCTCAACCCTGAACCCTAAACCCCGCAGCAACTTCGGCGAAATTGCCGTTAAGACGGCCGAGAGGGCTTTGAAGTCTAAATCCAAGAAAAAAATGTGCGAACCCAACACCTTAAAACTAAGTTGAAGGCTTTGGAGCTTACCCCCCAATCCCTGGACACTAAATCCTATAAACCCCCTATTAACCCCAATCAAAACCAACACTCAAAACTTGGCACATCATCTGAGAATTGGAAATCCCTGACCGGTGCCCTCAAAGCTGCCCCGTAGAGAAGAAGTCCGGGAGGTCCGAACACAGTCCTTGAAAGGGTTTAGGGATTGGGTTTAGGGTTTTTCATGGGTTTAGGGATATTCATGGATTTAGGAATTGGTGGTTGAAGGTCTAGGATTCTGTTATGGTTCAGTTTGTAGGGTTCAGGGTTTAGAGGATTCAACACAAGCCGCAGAGATCCAACAAGCGCAAAATAGGTCTACCACTGACAGGCTTTCGGGTCCAAAGTAGGGATGATTTATCGTTTTATTTAAAGCCTCCATGAACATATCGCTCGTCGAACCGCTTTGGTAACCTCAACCCCCCACAGTTAGGACGCTACAGCTACTATAAGTGAACAAAGTGGGCTCTAATCAGGGGGATTGGGGAACCGATGTATTCTCAATTCGATACAGCTCCCTGGCGTTCCCTGGTGCCGTTAGCCCTTCACATACAATGACCCCCTGTGAAAACTACTATTTTGATAGTTAGAGGGCTGTGGGCGAGATTTGTCACGCAAAGACCTTCAGGTAGACTCCACAGACCCCAAGCAACATGTGAGGGGATAGGGTTTAGGAAAACTAAGGGGCCATCATTCTGGTACATTGCACATAAGGTTTCCAGCCAGCTACCAGTCGAAATCCAGAAGCCCCAGCCGTAATCCCTAAACCCGTAGAGTGTATGTGAGCTCAGGGTTTCGGCTTAGGGGCTTAGGGTTTAGGTACAGCCAATATTTCCCAAATGAAGAACGGACACGGGTTCCTGCTAGGAAAAATATTAGGGACAGTAACTAAACTACCGAAGGGACCCCAATCTCCACTCTGTAATGGCCCCTTCAGAACCCTAATGTTTAGCCCAAATCCCCTCAAACCCAAACTCTGAATCCGAACTATTGAGCCCTACACCCGCGACCTTGAGTGCTACACTCTAGACCCTAAACCCGTAAAGCCTAAACCCAAGCCCCAGACCTTAAAGTCCGAATTCTGAACCCAAAACACTAGACCCTAACCCTAAACCCTAATCTCCAAAATCTGAACCCTAAATTCTAAACTCTCAAAACTAAAGCCTCATTTACCAACCTTACACCCTAAACTCTGAATCCGAAACCCTAAACCCTAACCCCCAAGCACTAGTGAACCAGGGTACTCCACGATCCCCTGCTCTGCAAAATGCGCGAGCTGCCTTGTTTAGCTCTCTCATGTTGTTTGGGGCTTAGGCTTTAGGGTTTAGCATTTAAAGCTTGAGGTTGTTTGGGGTTTAGGGCTTAGGATTTAGGATTTAGGGCCTAAGTGCTTTCAGGTGTAGGGTTCTAGATCTTCAGTTTTTTGGATTTGCCTTCCCCAAGCAAACATGGAGCCAAAGATCAGGCCCCCTGCCCCTTTCCAAGGGCAGCAGTCTTTGTAGGACTTTTTGGGATTTCAAGTTGGTTTGGGGGAGAGTGGGCCTCGGAGCCCATCTGACTTGTTTTTACAAGGTTGCGGGTGCACGATCTGATGTTTGGGTGTCTCAAGTGGAGTACTTTCAGGGACCCTCCCGGGCCATGTGGGAAATTTCGAAAGTGTCCGGATGACAGGAGCCTTGGCTGCAACGTAGACTCCCACTGTGGGATTGCTGTCGAAACTTTGGGGACGCCAGGGATGTATGGGGATGGTAAGGAAGTCTACAAAGACTCCGATTTAACGGTCCTGGTAGGGCATTAAGGTATGTGTTTTGAGGTTTGGTGGCTTCTTAAGAAAGGGGGCACCCCCTTGCAGAGCAATAGATGTATTGAGAACGTGGGACTCTTCAGGATCGATAGAATGATCTTTGTTTGGCCAACCCACATCGCTACTGGAAGGGACTTAAATCAAGTTATCATAAAGGGCGTATGTATAACAATTAAGGTGGCTAGCGCTGTAACACAAACTAAGTTCCTCAACAGCAGCCGAGATTGGGGCCCTGTTTTTGTCAGAGTACTGTTGTGGGTTCCTACTTGCGATCAGGAAGGCATGCTCTCCTTCATGAGGAGGTCTTGATAATCAGGGGTTTGCCAAAATTAGGGGTACCTTTTTGGGGGGTCCCTATATCCAGGGTTATAGTACTTTGGTGTATATATTGGTGCTCCCCTGTTCAGGGCACCCTAAACCCTAAACCCTAAATCCAAAGAACCAATCTAACCCCTTTGTTGAGACCAACACGGTGTTCCAAATGCAGATTCTACAAGTTGAGCTTATAGTCTCCCTTAAGTAGACAGAATATGGGGTATATGGGGATCTTATTATAGTATACCCAAAGACATATTCTATCTACTTAAGGGAGACTATACATAATAGTGCACGCCTTCGGCAAGAACTTACATTCTTGTTTTTCCAGATCCCTGCGCTACATCCCTAGACCCTCACACCTGAGACCTGAATCTTGAACTCTAAACCGAATTCTAAACAAAAATCCCTACCTAGAGCCCCTTACGCTTCACCCTATACAGAGCCCAAACAACTGCAAATCTGATCTACACGTGCCCCATTTGGGCTAGTGTCATGGTCCTAGTAATCCCGAAGCCCTAAACCGCCCAAGCAAACTGCTCTACATCCCGAGAGCTTGAAACCTCAATCTTACATCAAAGCCCCTAAACCTGAAACACTATACTGGGTTGCTGTCAGGAACTTAACTTTTGGGATACCATATGGAAAACTACATTTACCCATTGTGGTACTTTAGTTGAAATTCCTCAAGAGCAACCCAGTATATAGCCAAACTGTTACGTAAGGCTGGTCTAGCTTCGCTCCCGCAAAGTAGGGCGCTTGAAAGCACTCCTTGGGCAGAGTCATGTGAGCTGTCGTCTAAACTCCTATTATCCCCTTAGTGACTCCTGTAATACTCTTCTCTATGATCCCCTGCATATGTCCCCAATAACGAGTTTAGATTAGGGAGATTGAGGGATTGGGATGTAAAGTTTAGAACCTCAGCTTGCAGATTTAAGGTTGACGGTTTAGGGTTTGGGTTTTGGGTCGGCCCAACCCCTACAATGCGAAACGTTGAAGAGTCAGCTTGGGTTGGCTTCAGGTCTCAGGATTGAGGGTTTAGGGTTTAAGCCGCCCTCTGCGGGGGAATGCCGATAACAAGGCTAATACTCAAGGTATGCCCGGGGGGCCTTAGTTTTGAAAGTATCTACTTCGTAGTTTGCCTGGAATTGTTTTAGAATGGGCGGGGGGGTTCGGATTTAGGGCTTTGTCTTCAGTACCCATGTGGGCACTAATGCTTGCAGGTTCATAGGTAGATCTCATTCCCTGCTATGCATGGGTAGTACCTGCTTTTGTGCCTGTTTGACCCCAACACCCAGAATCCTATAAGCCCTATGTCTGAAGCCTCCAAGGTGTTTGGGCTTGAAACAGCCATGAGTGGCACGGGGGTTGCAATTCTGCACTTGGTATATGGTGTGCCTGCGCTTTGTGTTTGAGTCATACGCCCATAGCCAAGGAAGTAAAGTGTCGAATGGACTGAGGTGTCGTGGTGATGTTTGCAATGGTAGTAGCAACAGGAGGCGCGACCCGAATCCTAGCTGCTCATTGCTTGGCCGAGCATCATCTGTAATCCCCTGTGACCTACCATGAAAATTAATATCTTTAATAGTTTGTAGGAGTTCTACGAAAATATAAATTAAGAGTAATTCCTACGGGGAAATCAGTCATAGTCCCCTCGTCTCAGGCAGCCTAAACTCTAGACGCCAATATTCCAAAACCCTCCAAACCCCCATATGCAAATGTCCATAGATTGGGGGAATCCAGTATAGACCCCAGTATACTGAAATCCTGATTATGGGGACCCCTAAAAAGGCCACCTAGTTTCCGGAAAACTAATATCCCAATGCAAAGCGTTTCGCCGAGCATCGTAGCCCTTCTGTCTCAGGTGGTGAAAAATGAAATACACCTTGGTAGCCGAGGACCATACTACAATCAGGGTACCCTTCTTGTTGCTGCGTAATTTCATAAATGGAAACCTAAGCCCTAAACCCTAAAACCAAAAAAGGTAAAAAGGGCACCACTCGGCTTCCTAGACACAAAGTCGCCGTTGATTCGGCTGGTGGAGACCGCAAAGCACTTCTGAGCCTGGAGGTGTAGGGTGTAGGGTTGAGGGTTCAGGGTGTAGGGCTTCGGATTCGGGTTTAGGGTGTAGGGGTCAGGATTTAGGGTGTAGGGTTTTTTGTTGAGGGTTTAGGCTTCAGGGGGATTAGGAGGGTCTGGGGTGGTTAAGTTGCCCTCAACTACTTCAGGGTTGGGGATGCAGGGTACAGGCTTCAGGTTCAGGATCTCAGGGTTGATAAGGTTTAGGGAAGAGAGTTTAGGGTTTAGGGTCGAAGCATTCGATTTTTCGTGACAAAGCCACTAAGAAACCCCACGACAACATCTTCGAATATCTTGGGCGCACGTTAGGACTCAAGGGCTTAGGGTTAGATTTCAGCATACAGCTTTCAACAACTTTGGATACAGCGTGAAGGGCTTCGGATTCATACTGAGGATGAATCTTTTGGGGCTATGGACTAAACACTAAACCCCGAAACCCACAATTTGCAGTTTATGCTTTATGTTCCTCATGTTCTGGCTCAGGATCTAGGCGGTATTCTCGTTCGCATCGACCCTAAACCCTAAACTCCTGCACTTAGCGCTCTGAAGCTCAAGCTCGGAAGATGGCAGGCTAAATGGCTTAGCTTGCTTCCGACCCCGTAGACTACAGTTTAACTTGCAAGATAACCAAATATGGAAGGCTTGGTGCTACGCATATTCAAGCTGTAACCCTAAACTCAGGAGAATAACATACTCATGGGCTTTTCCGAAATAATTGAGGGTCCCTTGTTTTTGCCTTATTTTGGCAATCCCTATAATAAGTGTTATATTATTAGGGCGTATACTCGTGTCCCCTACTTACGGAAACTACCTGATCATTCAGGCCTCTACAATGCGCGAGTGACCCCACCCCCACCATGCCTGCGACTTCTCACCCTGCGCAAGGCCTCTGCTTCCGCCATTTAGTTTAGGGCTTACTTGAAGGTTCAAGGGCACGTACAAATGCGATTGTATTTGCATATGTATATATATGTATACATATATGCATACATGTCCCAACAAAGGCGTTATACCTATAGGTCTTCGGCCTATACCCGCAGGCATGCCCATCCATGAACATACAAGTAGGTGTGGAATGACCTAGACCCAAAGCCTCACAAACCCCACCCCTACAACCCAGGCGGGTTTTTGGACTCATGGTGCAAGTGTTGGCGTCCAGGGCTTAAGCGTTGAGACTTGACATGCAGCTGGGGAAGCAGGGAACATAAGGAATGACTTACCATGACTTACCCTAAAGCATAGATAAACTTAGGAAAGTACATGATGAAACACTCGTGTGACACAGAACGCTGGAGGTAAGGGACTTCTGGAAATTACCTGGCCATAACTTGGGAGGTTTAGGCTTTAGGGTTGAGTGTCTGGCTAGCTAGACCTAAGTCTTGTGCTGGACTGTAGGGACTAGGACTCGGGGTGTTTTGAACCCAGGGCAATGCACTTAGTTGGCCTTCGGAGCACTTGGAAACGATAGTGCATAAGCATGCATAAGCCTTATGAATAATAGGAACTCTTAGATGTGCCGGAAGCCAACCCAGCATAGTCAGTATGGTCACAATAGGTTTGCAGGGCATCTTCAGAGGAGTGTACCCGGGCTGATCAGCTCAAGGTCTAGGTCGAGGCTGTCCGCGGCGATGCAGGGAGTTCAGAGTGCCAACTACCGACGCAAGATCCTGAAACACAATTTGGCCCAAAATCAGGGGGTCCACGTAATAAGGAATATAATAATCTTGGGGGTCTAGATTGGGGTCCCTTAATTTGGCAAACTACCATTTGGTGTCTGTTGAAGCTCTTTCGTACTACCTGGCTCCTCTTCAAACTGAAGAACACAAGGTGTGATAATTTGTCCGATGAACTGCCTTTCTGTCAACAATTTTACGGTCACGCTTAGGAAGAAGTGGCGAATCCAAAATGTAAGCTGCATAGGGCTAGAGCTGATCAATGTTTCCAGGACCGTTCTGGACTTCATGAGCCCGTGACTGGAAGTTGTAAGACTCATCACATGAGGCATCCCGGCATCATACATGTCTTCAGAACAATTAGGGGACCAATAGCAATGTACCCTAAGCCCTGAGCCCGCATGTGGGAGAAAATGTGGCGTGGCCTGCAGACGGCTATCTCAGCTTGCACTTTGAGCGGGTAAGGGTTTAGGGTTTAGGGTTGTTTATGAAATCAACAACCTCTGAAGCCATGGAAGTAGTCTAGAGGCCTGAACAATTAGAATAGGGTTTAAGGTTTGGGGTTTGGAGGTATATTCGGCTACAGCAAAATAGGGATGATAATGGAATACTATTGGTGAATGTTCACATCTCTTCATTGCGGTGTGTTATCGTCCTAGATTTACTGGGAGTTTTTCAGGCTTCTACGGTAGGGCTGATGCGTGGCAACACCAATTACCCTGGACAAGAGATGCAAGGCTCAGCCAATGGTGCCAGACCACGATCATCCCCTCATCACATCTTACAACCCTTATATAGCTACATTATCATATGCCCCAAATCCCCATGCAAATTGTTTAGGCCCCTAGATCCCCATTCAAAGTATTTGAAGTCCTATGTTGAGTCCCTTATCTGAGTTTTTGTGCCCTCTGAACCAAATGAGATAGGATCAGATTTACAAACTATTTAGTGCTCTATATTGGGGACTAAACTTTCTGGCAGTTAGTAGCGAAGATGGAAGTATGGCCCCTGTATATTCCTCCATAATATCTTTCCTTATTCCCTACTAGCCCTAAACCCAGAACCCCAAACCCTAAACCGCAACTGCTCATCTAAGATCAGGCGGCAGTTCCACGCCATGTCCATCTGATGGTCCATGCGGCTAACCTTGGTTTATGGGGCATGGGCTTGGTAGGTATTCCGGGAAACAGGAGTGTAGGACTTAGGGATTTACAAGGAAACAAGGGCTTATGGTCTAGGGTTTAGCCTGCTTGTACTAGTAACTGAAAAAGATGTTGGGATTACTTGGCTATAAGCTCGGCTTTTCCCTGCCTAGATTCTGGGAGTCTTGGGGGCCCGGAAACCCTTAACTACTATAGTCTGCATGTGTGGACGGATGCGGCCCTTTGTAAATCCCGTACGAAAAACAACATTTTTGATCGGCACTATGGCTATGCTTGAATTCACGCCCTCCGAAATGAGCTCCAGAGCACAACTCTGAACCCCCCAAACCTAAACTTCAAACAATAAACCCTGAACCCCAGGATCTCAACCTGCCAACCCGGCGAGGTGCAAACATGGAGTGCTGGGGGCCAGGGGCGACGCCCTGAAAGACGAAGATCGGGTTAATCCCGGCCCTGAGTGCATATCTTCAGTGGCTAGAGGGATGCGGGCGTAGGGGCTGTAGGTTTAGTGCTCAGGGCTGTTCAGCGTTTGGGGCCTCTTGTGGGTAGGGAAGGAGGGAACGGGTCAACTGCAAAGTTCATCCAGGTTATTGCTATTGCCTCCATTTGCTACTAGTAAGACGCAAGTTGCTTGCGTAAACTAGGGACCTATAAAGATGAATTTTGATAGGAATTGGTGGTATATTATGTCAGAACTGCATAAAGGACACGGGAGAATGATACGGGCAAATAAGGGTTATGAGGGAATCACACTGGTACTGACCTTAAAAAAGGGCTATACGGGGTTCCACTTTAGCTTTGCTAAGAAGGCTTCTGCAGTACTGGTCCTCGAGTAGCTAGCCCTTGAAAGCAAATTAGAACTGACTCCTCTTATGCCTTGTAAGACTTCAGTCCAACCAGAATAATTTTAACAGTAGTTGTATTGGTAAGAACTAGTAAGCAATCAAGGAGTATTAGACAACACTGTGATGGGAACTTCATCATTGAGAGAATATGGTCCTATTGCGGGGGGGCTGCGTTGTGAGGCGACAGCGCTTTTTCTGAGGCATATTCTACAAAACGAATTAGGCTCTTGTTTATCCTTCTGGGGAAGGTTTTCACATGGGGAAGCTATTCACATAAACCACCGGTTGTGTTCAGGTCAGGTACACGATTTGGAGTCCGGGGCTTAGGGTTTCAAGCGTGCTTTGACTGACATGGAATTCCCCAAATGAGGCCTATACAGACTACTGACCTTACGAAAGGGAGCTGCGGAGGTTGCATGTCAGTCGGGTGAAACCCTAAACCCTATTGTTATTACTACGAATAAAAGTAGTAATAATCATCGTATCATGCTGTTTTGCCTAGACTTGCCATGATCAGCATTGGTAGGGGAAAAGTGTGCCGAACTTTTTCAAGGGTGCCAGGGCTCTCCGAGGTTTAGGAGAAGAGGAACTAGAGGACTCCACAGGATCAATGCACCTAAGGTCATTTAGGGCATCACAGTTTGTTGGCGGACATTAGAACTCTCCTACAAAAATTATTTGTAGATTCCACATTAGAATGGGGAGGAATCCAACCTAAACCCTAAGCCCTAAACCCTAAACCAAGGTCCTACAGGCCAGGCCAAAGTCAGCCAACCTGTGATAAAATTCCACATGAGCTGTAGTCTAAACTCCTAGTACCCCCCTTAATAACCCCTATAATAGTCCCCTCATGTAACGCCCTATATAAACCCCCAGAAACCTGGTACTCCGGCGCCCCCCGCACATCAACCGGGGCCCCCCACACATCAAGGGTTACTAGGCTGTTGGGGCCTTTGTGAGGTAACGTATGAGCCTAGCCAAATTCTGCTGTTCTAATTCAAACAAGATAATGCTTTGGGGTGTTAGAAAGGAAGAGCTTGGCGATCATTTCGGCCTCTACAACACGTAATTAGTACTTCGTTCAAGACCCACGATTGTCTCCTGACGTGGCGATTCGAAAGCCCTTGCCAACACACTCTTACCCTGAACCCTCAACCCCCGTGCTCCCTAGTGGAAACAACGTTATCTTTTGAATTGTGGCAAGGCTTTCTACCTGGACCCTCTGACTACTCTGTGCTATTAAACAAGTACCCGTTCCTAGGGAACGACCCTGTGGCTCCCACTCAAGGCTACGTAACTGGTACAGGGTTCTAGGGTTTACTTGCTGGTGCTTGAGGGGGGAGCGGGGGAGTGGATTCCTACAAGAATCCCTATGTGGTAGCTGCTTCGCTGGCTTGATCCTTTGCAGACATGCGAAACTTGTCTGCAAGTTTTTGTGGGATCATGCCGCATTCAAGAGTGTAGCTGGAAGCTTCATGCTGCAGCCCAGCAAGCCATCTGCTCAGGCGACCAAGTTCCCGTTCCATCTCCGCACATCCTCGCTTTCTATCTCCACGCAAACCGCCTGGACTTTTGCCGGCACACGGGGTCAATGAGCTCGTGCACGTCAAGTGCATTCAGTCCATAGCCGGCTCGGTTGGATGGGTGTACGCCCACGTATTGCGGGGGTAGCCTCATCTGCGTCAGCAAATGATGCTGTCGCAAGTAGGCCAGCACGTCCTGGACGACACGGACCATTTTGTCCCCCTCGTTGCTCTCCTGCAGCTTGCCCTCCAGGTAGGCGCGCACGTCAGCGGCAAGGGACATGATCAGGAGAATACCCATATATACCCCCATACTGGTACCTATATTCCCTCCTCCACTCCCCCTTGAGCATCAGCAATTTCAGGGTTTGAAAACGGACGTATGGTTAAAGGTTACCCACTCAGCTGCTGAGCTCTGTTGGGTACAGGCGTCTCTCGGAATGCCTCCAGCTCCTTGTCCTTGGCTCAAAGCATGGGATAAGCTCCGGGGTTTCAGGGTTTGGTAGGTTACAGGGTTTGGGCTGTAGGGTTTAGGGTTGGTATTCACTCATGAGTGGCTGTTGGCCGCATTTGGAGATGTGTACACTGCAGAGACAAACTTTTTTGCGGGCAATCCTCTAGTTCGCAATGTAGGCATGAGTGCTGATTTGTCCATGTCTAGGTGCAGCAAACTCCCTAGGACATCAAAGAATCACCCTGAGCCTTAAACCAAATCTCTGGATCCTGCCCACGTAAGCCAAACGGATTCCTGGAAACACGTAAATCCTAAATCCTGAACCCCTAAACCCCCTAAATGCTTTGATTCATTGCTTCATTCGCTGCTAACAATCCTACTGTAAGCCCTGAACTCTACATCCTAGTAGCTTCCATGCTTTCCTGCATTCCTGAGCTAACAACAAGCAAGTTTTAACACGTCCCTATACGCCCCAAGGTTCCCTGTCATTTTAAGTCTGGTTTTCCATTCCTTCAACACTGAACCCTAAAGCCTGTTCGAACAAGACGCCACAAATCCGAAGATGCCCGGCGGAATACCGCCGAGAGCATCTGCGAAAGGGTCCTAGATGCAAAATTTTGGTTCAGCCGAGGCAAAGTAGGGTTAAGATTTGGGGCTTTCCGAAAATTAGGGGTACCTTTTTGGGGGTTCCCGTAGTAAGGATTATAGTATTTTTGGGTCTATGTTGGGGTCCCCTTATTTTGGGAAACTACCATTTGGGGCTTAAGGTTTAGGGTTCAGGGTTTGGGTTCAAGGGCTCAGGGTCCTCCTCCAAGTGGTACAAGGTTTTGCCCATCAAGGGTTCAAGGGTTCTACCTGTAAGGTCAAACGCAGGTACCAATCCAGCCCTTGTATGATCCCGATGTAGTCCATCAGGGTTCCCTTAAAGCCCTCACAAAGCCCCGGCGTACAACCCTAAAGGTACAGTCCGAGGGTACAATCCTGAAACCCCTGAGCCCATCCACAGTAGAGCCCAAACCCTAAGCCCTAAACCCCCTAAACCCCCTAGACCCCCAACCCTACTAAAGCCCCAAAACCCCAGACCCTCAACGCTAAATCAAAATGTCATGCCTGGAACCTGATTTAAGACTAAGCATCTTATAGCCAGAGGTCGGTATGCTTCCGACAACTAGCGTTGTGTACTAGTGATGAGACACTATTGTCCTCTAAACCTCATAAGAGCCAATAGTAGACGAAGCCCTAAAACCACCCAAAATTACAGGATGTTACCCAGTCATAGCTTGGGTTTCCTCTCCTACTACCTAGTCTTGACATTGAAGCTCGGGGACATAAGGGCTACACAAGGGCTACAGACAGACAGTGGGTTTCTAGCAGTCCCCCTCAACATTCAGCGTTCAGGGCCATATTCCCCCTTAAGTAGATTATGGCTTCGGGTGTCATTTTCATAAGATACCCATATATCCCATATGCGATCTACTTAAGTGTGGCTATAATACTTAGGGTTTAGGGCTCAGGGTTTGGGATTATAGACGACCCTTGTGAAACTTGCAAATTAAATCATTGCTACATGGAGTTTCCAAACACTCGGTCCAATGAGCCCCCTATACCCTATACTCTGCGCACGCTCTGTTTTTGAGCTTTGCCTCATCCCGAACAAGGCGTACATTTGACACTACTGAATGACAGCCCTATACGGACCCTCCAACTTTTCCAAAGAAAATACAAAGTGGAGGACACAAGCCCTGGCCTTTTCCATTTCCCGTGAGCCCCCTATGTCCCATACACTTCGCACGCCCTGTTCTGAGCTTTGCCTCATCCCGAACAAGGCGTACATTCGACACTACTGAATCACAGCCCTATACGGACCCTCCAATTTTCTCGAAGAAAATACATTTCTTCCGAAATGGGGAACTGGAAACAAAGCCACACACTCTTTGGTAGGGAAGCGCAGAATTCCCTTCTACTGCCCATGTGAGCCAGAGTCTAAACTCCGAGTAGCCCCCTTAGAAAACTCTATAGTCGTCTGTTATGTAAAATGCTGTATATAACCCCCTTTAGATTCTGGCTCATGCATCACTGGGTCCAGTAGGAAACTTTTGGGAGAAACCTCTAAATCCTAAATCCCTTGAAAGCCAGGCTCAGGTCCCCTGCTCTTTTTTGCTAGCTATAAGGGTTTAGGATTTAGGGCTTAAAGTTTAAAGATTTAGGGTTGAGGGTTATAAGGCTTAGGTTTTACGGGTAATAGAAGTCCCTTCATGCACACGTTTAATCCTAAATTTGCTCCTTTGGCGGGTGCCATTAGACATCCAGCCTATACCGCCAAAAAGCCCTCCTTTTGACAAGCTGCCTTACGCACCCATAAGTATCCCCCCTTAACGAGCCCTATAATAGTCCCCTATATGCCCCCCTATATAGTCACCGGTGATCCCTAAACTTGCCGGTTGATAGTTAAGGGCTCAGGGTTAAGGGTTTAGGGCGGAGCGTTTAGGGTTTAGTGTAGTAGAGAATGTGACAGACAATGGAAACCCTAAACGGTGAACCGCAAATCACACGGTGGCTTTATGGGGATTAGTGTAGAAAGCCATTCTTCATTTCCTACTCCAGAAGAACCAACAAGTAAACCCTCACACGCAGCACCTTATATCTAGACCCTACGGTAGGGTTTAGGGAACCTTACTTGGAGGGTCAGGGGAACTTAGTAAGTACGAGAATGATGGGGATAGCTAGGATTACTTGATGGCTTATGGGGGTATTCACCTAATTACTAAGTCCTCCTGACTTTTGAAGTAGCCCCCAAACCATACACCCTAGAACCTGCGTGTGCCCTCTACAGTAGACTCTATAGAGCCCAACTATACCGGCAAATAGGACACATATCATAGAGTATAGATCTTAGTTAACCGTAAACGGTACTTAGGGGGTCCTGGATAGATCCGAAACTCCTTGTCCGCCCGGGAACCGGTGTAGGGTTTGGGGTTTAGGGCTAAACGCAAACCAGTTTTAGGTGTTTATTTGGGGGGGGGGTGGTGTATGCTACGAAGCCCTAAGCCATTGAACATCAAGCCCTTAAATGCCCAACAATAAACCCCTAAGCCGTAAACTGTGTCGCCCAACCCTAAACCCCGAATCCCTAAACCTTAAACCCTAAACCCGAATCCCTAAACCCTAAACCCGAAACCCTAAACCCTAATTCTTGCTCCAAGAGGCTTTTAATGCTTGGATAGAGCGGAGCCAAAAGACAGCATCGACTCCGACTTGCACATTTCGAAGCTCGGACAGCTTTCCTTGTGGGTTTAGGGCTGAGGGTCTAGGGCTTCAGGTCTATGGTTCAGGGGCATGATGCCAAACACCAGTGTTTTCTCTATCATAGCATTGTAAAGGACTATAGGAATTAGGGGTTTTCCCGAGCTGGCCTTTAGGACCTACGGCCCTTAAACGCTCCTAGTTGCTGAGTTTCCTGAACAAAGATAAGTTACTCTTCAATCATGACAAGCTTTAGATACTCATAAGGTGAAATGACACCCAGGTACCAACTCAGCTACGCAGCCCGGGTAGACTCTGGACTCCGGACCATCAGCCCTAAATGGAAAATCAAGGCTTTGGATGCCTGGGTTTAGCTAGCTTTCGTGGGCTTGAGGTTTACTTGTCATGTACATTCGATTTGCAATTCCTGTCCCTGGTTTAATGTTGCAATCACATTTGCCAAGAGACTCTCTGTAATGAGTTTTGGCCGCCGCTTAAAGACTTTCGGCCTATTGCTCCACGGATCTCTTTAACGTGTTTTGGTTTTGAGCCCCTAGCCGAATCATAACTGAATCCAGATCATCCCCTTTCAAAGTAATCCGCAGGGCCTCCACAGGGCCCTCAGTACCTTGGGATCCCTTATGGAGGACGCCTTTTTTTAGTTTTCTGGAAACCCTATTGTTTGGGGGGCGGGTGGGGCGGGGACCCTATATACATCAAAGAGAGCGCAGCATTTCGTGGACCCTCCAGGCGGCGGGGACGGCAACGACGATGACCACGACCACGACTAACAGCAGCAACGGCACAGCAACAAAGACTAGCTACTTGAAGAGATTACGTAACTCCTCAGCAGTGACCCCTAACTGTTGACAAATTTTGGGATCTGAAGATGCTGGCTTCAGGTTGTTGGCTTAGCTTTGAGACAGCATGCGCGGCTCACTCCCTGCCCTTGTATAGCGCAGTGCTTTTTCGGCGTGCAGGGTCCTACGCACTAACTACTAAAACATTCAGCATCAGCCTCTCTGAGCCTCTCTGCAGAGCGTCCTGAGGGGTTCCCAAAATTAGGGGTACTGTCTTGGGTGTCCAATCAACAAGGATTATGGTATTTGTGGGTCTATATTGGGGTCCCCCCATTTCGAGAAACTACCTCCCCTACATTACGGGCTGCACCACGAATTTGACTTGACAACGAACCGACCTACGTCCCAGATCCCCCCAAATACCGGCTGTACCAAAGGGACAGCACCCCGGGATGACCTTAGCTTGCATAATGACAGTGATTTTCAACAAGGAACGCGCAGCAAATTCTGAACCTGACTCCTGAGCTGGGATTGACTGCCAAAGGGGGCGGTTAAACTTGTGCTGTTTAGTTGCAATGTGCTGCAATCGGACTCGGCACATTGCCAAACATAGTGGGAATGCTTTGACTTGTTATACAGTATGAGACCCCCAAACCCCACTTCCCGAAACCTAATCCGTAAACCCGAGTCAGGCAGGCTTCCTGTGTTTACCAAGTTCTGCTCTTGCAGATGGGTTTGGAGGTGTCGGACACGCATCGCGCGGCCTCTTCAGGGCGGGTTTCGAGCTCGAAGACTAGCATCCTACATGAAGGGTAGAAGGTTTGCAAAAACATTTTTGAGACTCCCCTAAAGAACAAACCTCCCGAGCCCTTATGAAGAAACGCTTCCTGCACCATACTATGGTCCATACTGGCAACATTCGTTTCACACTGTTTTGGGGCCCTTGCCGTGGGTTTGGGAGCCCAGGCTCGCGGTATGCAACGTGATTGTCAAGGTCGATTCTCCATCATTGGGGGTGATATATCTCTAAACCCCAAACCCTCAGGGTTTAGGGTTTGGGGTTTGGGGGAGACATTATATCTCCCTCAACCACGGTCTAATCCTACACCATCAACCAGAAACTGGACCCTTAAAACACCGCCATCGGGTGTCGGGCCTAAGGGAGTTTCTTCAAAGTGGCTATGTAATGGAATCTCTTTAAATAGGGGGTAATATTGGGGATGTAGGGTTATATCGTTTAGGGCTTAGGGTCTCGGGGTTTAGGGTTGGTGCTGGTGCTTTAAAACCTCAACCCTAACCCAGAATCCTAAACCTTTTAGGATTTGGGGTTCCCAGCTTGGGGGGTCGGGGCACAGGCCTCAAGAACAATGAGGGTTTAGGGTTTAGGGTCTAAATCCCTTGATGGGGGTTTTGTAAGGGGTTATTTAGGGGAGCATGTCTAGGGCTTATCGAGGGGGATACGAGTAGTTCAGGCTATAGCGCGTAAAGGGATGAATTATCACGATCATGGAGAATGAAATGGACGAACAATGGAAAATCAAATGCACTTCATAGGAAGCGTATCGAACTGTATTGAATAATCACCTATATCATATTGAGGTCCAAATGAGGTGCTCTATACCATGATTATACAAGGCACCTAGAGCCATGATACTGGTACTTATTTAGGTGCCTACAATACCCCAGTCCTACAACCCCAAATGAAAAGTCAAGACATTCTTGCCAAACGAATCCCATGCCAACTCTAATCCCCCCCCCCAAAATGGTATAACATACATCTCGCATCCTGGAACTATCGAACTAGGATCTAAACCACGTTCCAGGTAGAGTAACATGTACACCGTACACTTAAGTTTTTAGGGTTTAACCTACACCCCACGTTCCCTGAATGCAAGCATGATATAGTGCAACATCTTTGGACTTATTCGTGCTTCTCCAGTATTATTTTTCCTGTTTCCTTCTAGGTCGGTTACACTCCAGAATTCTTACAAAGACTTTTCCTACCCTGGGTTACAAGGGCTTAGTCTAGGAAGTTCGCAGACTTACTTCTGATGAGCATGAGCTTATGTGAGCACGAACTCTACACGGCGCAGGCCACGCACAAGAAGAGCTTCCTCAATAACATTAGAAATATTGGAAATAATATCATGTTCATTCTCGCACCATTGCTATAGCAGTACTTTGTGCCCAGGTTTCAAGCACATTGCAGTCAGGTGGGCATCTGGATCGGCAAGGCAAGCACATGGAATTGCGGCCGTCGCATGGTAGCTTAGCAAAAGAGAGCTTAGGGCGTTTACAGCTCCGCAGTTGAAGTTAACGGTTTAGGATGGTTTGGGAGCCTTGCACACGGCCACCTGCATGATGCAAACCATTTGAGCAATCATGAACAACTGCCGAAATGCCGTCCGAGTGACGCGCAATACCATAACTAAAAAACTCAAAGCGCACAAAATCCTGTGCTCGCTATGCAGTGCCCGACATTACATGGGTCATGATGTCTCAAGAAGCCAACATCCCGGGGCACGAAAATGCTCGTCATAGGTGATGCCAGGCAACATCAATGAAGACACTCCACCCGCGTAATACGAAATATCCATATACCGCAACGGGAATATTCAATATTGCATGGAAAACCCTTTACCTGAAGCCTAAAGCCCCAAACCCTACCCCTAAGCCCTATGCCCTATACCCTAAGCCCGAACTGACTCCTTCTTAGTGAGCAATAAGCGAGTATATTCTAGATAAGGGTTTTATTGGGATTATACTCCCTCTTTCTCGTAAGAACCAGTAAGCCAGCCCTTTAGGGTTGAATCCTGACCCTGGAACCCCTAAACCCTAAACCCCTAAACCCTCAACCCTAAACCCTAAACAAATTCGCCTGCTCCTCCGCTCGCCGGGTGCGGCGGGGGAGCCCGTCAGTTGGTTGAATAATCGGCTTCGGGGACGCGCGCTTGGGAAGGTTTAGGGTCTAGGGGTTTAGGGTTCTAAGGCTTGGGGTTTTCAGTTTGGCGATTTGGTTTTGCCTTTTAAGGTTTAGGGTTTGGGGTCTACGGCTTTGGGAACTATGTAATTAAGGATATTGCGTGCGGTAGCCCATGAACTGAAATGACAGCTTTGACAGGCGCATAGGATATAACCTTCCTGTAGAATGTTGACGTGATGCCTTCCCAAATACTACCCCTCCCCCCACCTTGAATGTCTCCTGTATGTGTGATACCTTAGAAGCACATTCGAACATTCTGTATACCCTAAGCCGTGCGGGTCAATTTGACCCTACCAAGTTATGGACGCAAGGGTTGACGGCGAAAGGTCTTAAGGGCCTAAGAAGATCCCTACTACCCATTGTGGCAACTCTTACTGTTGGGAGGGAAGAACCCAAGTGGCACAAGACTACCCATCCCCAAACTAACACAAAACCCTCAAAACAAGTCCCCACAATCACTAGACCCTCAATCCTAAACCCTGAACCTTTTCACAGTGGACATCATGGGATTACATGATCTTCTGGTGGCATGCTGATAAGAGTCTGGGTGGGAATTCCCGGTCTCCTTGCCCAATCACGCGGTTCAGGGTGATGGTTGTCTAGCCGTAGGGTTTAGGGTTTTAGGGTATAGGGTTAATCCCCTTCCACTGCTCTTCACTAATTTCAAACCTTCCCCTTGCTATTATGTGGAGAAAACTGACATTACAAGGGGTGGTGACTGTGGACATTAGGAGGGAGGTGATTAAACCAGAAACCCCAAACCCTAAAACCAGTGTTCCCCAACCATATTAGCTCTGGCAGAGTGCACGCCAAAACTCTGTTCAAATTATTTAGGCACCCGCATCTGAGCTTACCAAAGAGAAGCCCTAGGGACTTTAAGTGGGATTGCAAGCGGATTCCGTAGTCCTGCTTGGGGAATCTATAGTTGACACTCTGGGGAAATATCCGCATCGTTGAACCCACCGCTTTGTGACTCTGCACTTGAAGACATGAGGCTCGTTGAGGGCATTCTCATACTCCTCCACCTCCAGCGAAACTAAACCCTAAAGCCGTCCAGCTGAGGTACCATGCTTTTTGAGACACTCCACAGGTGAGTAGATTTTGTTGACTCCAAGCTAACATGGAAGCCGATACGAGCCTTTAGGGTTTAAGGTTGAGGGTTTCCCAAAACCAACTTAGTCTCCTAAACCTTTTAAGCCCTAGATCTTAAACCCTAAGCCCCAGACCCTCAAACCCTTAACCCTAAACGTGAGTTTTGGGTACATAAGAACAGACAGAGGCTGACATGGTATCTGCCTTGGTCAGCAGAGCCCAGCACTAGTGATGGCGAGGCTGCCAGGTGCATAGGGTTCTGGGCACATATGTGATTTGAGGGGCTCTCCAAAAGTGGCTGGTCTAACAGCCTCAGGAGTATGCAGGGCTTACCGCTAACATCACCTCAGTAAATATGAAACCGAGCCTCCTTGACATGACACATTGCCTTTGTGACATGCTATAACTTATCGGGAAGACAGTCTGGAAAATCAAACTTTATGTTGGTGGGAGGTGTCGGCACAGGGATTTGGGGATGAAGAAGTCTACTTACTGGTTCTTAGTAGGGAACAAGGGAATATAATTCCCCCAAAAACCTGTATAGTGTATTCCCTTATTCCCTACCACTTAAGAACCTGCAAGGCTAGAGATTCTAGGAAGTATACCGGTTTAGGGTTTAGGGTTTGCCTCTGTCATGGCCCTAAACCCTCAACCCTTGAGTCCCGTAACTGGCTCGTTATGTAATCCGGATGTAGCAGTCTAGCTTCTTAAGGTGTACCGGAACATCAAAGGTAGATAGAATAATGGCCCCAGCCAAAAAAAAGCCACAGAGGCTATTAAGCAAGCTTTGTACTTCATTGTACTTTTGGTTTTGAGGCTCTAATCTAAATCTGACCCTAAACTGTTGGGTACTCCTTCCAAAGATCCTCAAAGGCCATATCCCAAAAAAAACGAACCTGAACCTTAAACCCTGCATCCTAGCCTTCAGGATGATCATCAGGAAGTGTTATCTGCGAGAACCGCTTAGGGTGCTAACCGCTTAGGGATAAAGGGGGAGTTTACGGTTTAGGGACTAAGTAGGGCCTAGTAAGAAAACTATCGGCTATCCATATTACCTCCACCATGGACAAGCAAACGGATAAGGGAAGGGAAACAAGAGATTGAAGCCGCAACCCAAAAAAGATGAGCCCCAGATAGTGGCTTGATAGCTAGAGGATCCTGACTTGGAGATTGAGATTCCCGAAATCCTCCCATGAACTATCCGAGAATAGTCATCAGAATGAGGGTTGATTTCAGTACCTTAAAACCGTAAACCCTTTGGACCTTTCCCTTTTAAGAAACGGTCTTAATACTACTGATGCGAAGAAATCCTGTATGACTCTACTAGTCTGTAAGTACCACATAACCTGGGAAGTCTGGTAGCCTGGTACAATCTGTTGCATTAGGACGTGCTGGCATCAAGCCTTTAACCCGAAACCCGAAATCTTAAACCCTAAACCCTAAACCTTAGCAGGACAACGCTGCCCACCAGGAAGAGCAGATGGTTTGGCGACTCCGCCGTCTTTATGCGCCTGCGTTCCACTCAGACTAGGTTCCCAAGTAACCCCTTTATACTAGCACCGCCAGGGCGACGTGTACCGTCATAATGAGGGTAAAGTTTATGAGGTTTAGGGTAAGTTCCACATGCACTAAGCCCTCATTGATAAGGGTACCCTTCTCCTAATGTTTAGCTTTAGTAAGGAGACCCCAAAATGAACAGGGAGAAAGGGTACTACTGGGGTGCACTGAACCACCAATGCTTTGCCCTGAGCCCGGCTCTAAAGCCTAAGCAAAGTGAGGATCTCCAGCTCTAATGCAGGAGCCGGATTGTTTTTTAACTAATTATCATCCCCCGATTATAGGAAGCCCCAAACTTAGGACCCTACCTGTCTCCCAAAATGGCCATAATGTAGGTTCCCTGTTTGGTTGGGATCCTCTTTTAAGGAAGCATATTCCCAATGGTCTCTTCTTTACAAGGACATTTAGAACAACCCCAACTTATATATTAAAGATAATTCTGTTCAGCATATGGGGTCCTCATTATCAGGGTTGGACGCTACACCCTACACCAAAAACTAACATGAAACCACATCGAGCCCGATTTTCGGCTTCCACTGTGCTGTGGATTTTGGGTTTCGGTTTTGGGTTTGGGGTTAGGGTCTAGGAATATCTTGGGGTTTGAGGGTGGATAGTGCCTGCTACGCGAAGGCCGCAGGATCGTGCTTTGACCAATCCCTAAGACTTCAAGACCTAAAACCTCAAGACAAAAAATCCGCAAACTCGAAACCGTGCATCCAAAGTGCGCAAGCCCAAAAATCAAAATCTCCACCAGAGAAATCAACTACTGTAGAAGCCTGGCGGCCTACCAACATTCTTGCTGAGCTCTGCTTGCAACACCCCGCGCATGAATGTACGAGGAATCTAGAACCCCAATAGTGATAAGTGTTTAGACCCCTTTTTTTTTTCGAAGATCAGCTACTCGACATGCAATTTTCTCACAAGGGGCAGCCCTGGCAAAGTTGAGGGATGTTGTATCCCAAAACCCAAATGCCTAGATATGTGGGGAAAGAGAGGCCATGATGGGGGTCCCTGTTATAAGGCTTTATAAGCGTATTTCTTGAGCACCTTCTACTTTGGCACAGCGAAAGATGTTCCCAAGGCTAGAATACCCAAAAGAATCATCCGCCCATGTTTCATCCAGGTCCAAAGCCGGGGGAAAAAGCAGTTTAGGGAGTTTAGGGTTTAGGGTTCAGGGAAGCCGCAATACCCACAGATACTGAGGTCCCTGACTGCTGTACCTCCGTGTAGCACAAACTGATACGCAATAAGCACCTGAGTGGCCTTGTTGGGGTTAACAGGGTACAGGTGAGGCAGGTGAGGGACTTCTACAAAATGGCTGGAAACCTTCTATCATGGAAATAACGACAACGTTTTGTTCAAGACCTATTTTGTGTGTAGTCTCGGTGAGGGTTCTGAACAATCTGGGCGTCCCTGTGGGGGGGAGGTCCTTATTCTAGAGACGGCTAAATTTCTATAAGCCACGAACATGTACATATGTACATATCTATGCAAGCAGGCAGACATACACACGTATGTATCTATATCTCTATCTATATCTATATATATATATGTAGGTAAACATTCAAGTAAAGTTTTATGTATATACTTATATACCCATGGACTTATGTATAAACATATTTGTGGGGAGTGTATATACCACTGAGACCACCCTAATCCCGCAGCAGAAATTCCTTCGAAAGCTTGCAAACCCTGCAGCGGGCCCTGTCAGCTGGCGAGGCGAGATGCCTGGAGCCACGGGAAGTGGCTCAGGATTTAGGACTTCGGGGAGAGCTCGGGTTTTGAGCGTGTTAGGGTTTGGGGTTGGCCAATACAATGCCCCAAATGCATGGAAATGAACCCTAAACCCTGAACAATATTTTGCAACGGCTTTAGGAGCTTCACTTGCTGTGAATGTAGGGGTATACTTGGAGGGTCAGTGGGACTTAAGAAGTATACCTGTAATCCCTGTAAGCCAGATCATGTACCCCAGCTACCCTTGTTATTAACCGTATTAACCCACCTGCTATGTGCCCATGATCCTCTAAGTATGTTTGAGACTGGGGTTCAAACCTATTCACATGCAGTCTTTATAATAGTGAGCTCAAACGAACTCTTCAAAGTATGCAAGGCCGGTGCTGGCACCCCTGGGTCTCCACCTGGCGCCGCAGCGCCAAAGCTCTGAACTCTACTGTAAATCGTTATCGTGCTGAACCCTGTGCTGAACCCTGAGCCCTTATTTAACCCAGATTCCTAAGCCCCATAAAGCCCTAACCTAGAATCGTAACTGTACATACCGTACCAATCCTCTTGCAAATCCTGAGACCCTAAACCCCAAGCCCTAAACCCTAAATGACTAAACTCTAAACGCCCTAGACCCTATCCTGAGCGGGGCACCTCCACGTCGGCGCTGCCCGTCGCGAAAGGCAAATGCCTTGCTTTCAACTTGCTCGGGTTTAGAGGTTTAGGGCTTAGGGCTGAGGTTTGAGGTTTTGTTGCTTCGACCTATGTATGTATGTATGTATGTATGTACGTAGGTAGGTAGGTATGTATGTATGTATGTATGCATGTATGTTCTGGATGCGTGTATGCATGCATGGATGCATGTCTGTGCATATGAGCGGGGATGAAAAACGTTTCTTGTTTTCGTTTCATGTTGAAGAACTTGCGTTGATAGCTTACAAAACCCAAGGCTTAGCTTACGGTGACTCGTCTTGATGGAATGACATTACCTCGCCTACAGTGTTTGAACAAAAGACGCTCAAATCCAAGCTTACGCTCCTGGAGCGATGCATGGCAGTGCGATTTTGCTTATGGCTTTACAGTAGCTTACCAATGCGGCGTGTGTGCTGACGGCACCTGCATTTCTGCCACTTGCCTTCAGGTTTCATTTTAGGGGTTTTGAATTATGCCCATGTGTACGCGTCTATTAGGCTTGTACACACAGATATTTACACTTGCAATACCTACAAATATATACATGTACATATGTATGCGCATGCAAATTCATGCAGACATTGGTTCATATTCTTTCATTCATTCACTACTCCATTCATTCAGTCAGTCAGTCATTCACTCATTAACTCATGCATTAATTCGTTCATTCGTGTATTATTTTGTTCGTTCATCTATCCCTCCTTCCTTGCATTCCTTCCTTCCTCCCTTCCTCCATTCATGCAGTCTTCCATGTAATGCACACATGTATGTTCATATATATATATTTATATTTATGTATACATATTAGGGTATGTATGCGGGTTTTTGCGTATGTGTACAATACGCATGCATACAAGTACACAACTATGCTTGCGTGCATGCACACACATATACAGAAAGTATGGGACAGACGGACAGACCCACAAGTCGATAGATATTAGATAGACAAATAGATAGAAAGATGGTCTGGATCTAGCAATTAGGGGAACTCGCATTCTCTGAAACAAAACACAAAAGCGGTGGGAAAGAGGCCAACTGATTTCTTCGCAAAGACATTACCCAGGAGCTCATATGAGCTAAAGTCAATATTGCCCATGGATCCGATGAAGGGCACGGGATTACACAGGCTAGGAGTCAGTGTTTAGGGGCATTATCCCTATAATGGAGGGAAAAGAAAACGGACAGTGAAATGGCAATTGAGATTATATGGGGCACTATAAGCTTTAACTTTTTCCATATATTTCAAGGACAGGGTTTCCATAAGAAAAAAAATATACGCATATATACTAGGGGCTATACTGAACTATAGAGACAGCTCTCTTCTGGCTAGCACACTATAACCCTTACCAATACCAAAACACTGCAAAAAAAAGGCCCCTCCTGTCGGCTACGGTACGTCGTTCTTTGCATCACGGTCCCCATTATCTACCTACAACCTAGACCCAGAAGTAGTTTGCTTTTCTGCGTACTCAGCGTTCTCCTTTTACTTAGTCAAGCATAAGATGAAACTGCCAACCCTAAAGCCCAAACCCAGGTCTGAACGTCGCAAGGACTCCTAGAGAGCTCTGACCATCCAATTTTATCCAGGTTGCACATGCCGTCCATGCCGCAGCTGCCAGAGCCACAGTCACAGAGGCGACGCAAAGCCAGTGGCGCCTGGTGATTCGCAGGGCCAATTGTTTAAGCTTATCGCAGTTTGAGGGCAGCTTCAATGTACTCATTCTGACTTGGGCATACCGCTAGGGGTACAAATTCCAAATGATCACATGCTCCACCCCAAATGTTATTACAATTCCGAATACAAAAAATCCAAATCCTCCAATATCACTTCCTGGGACCCTTTCAGTACGCGGATGGATTCTGCATTCATGTCTCCATCCCTACGAGGCCCAAGGATAATTCCTGTCAGAGGACATGTTTCCAACAACTGTCGCGGAAATCGTGTGATCTCACTACCCGCAGGCATGGCAAATTCCAAAAGTATTTCATGCCGTCGGCAGTCGTCGGCTGCACCCACTCTTTACTTGCTCGCTGCCCGCTGGCTGAATCTTCCAAAGCCGAAGCCTTGCGCGGAGCAAAGTTTGCGTGTTCGGGAGAAGCACGCCCAGGAGGCCCAATACCCTTAATTAAAGAATGTAACATAATTCATATTGCGGACCCTAGTACCATTGAGGGTATATTCCCTAATTAAGGGGTAATTATTGGGCTCTCTGGGCCGTGCTCACGGCCAAAACCGATAAATCCAGAAACTTGCTCAGCCCATGGCGGGGGGGGGGGTGTGTGGTCCGGGGCTGGAGGCATTCTTCATCCTCGACCTAGGGGTTCGAGGTGACCGGATGAAACATGGCCTCAGCTCATTAGCGCGGATACGCGGTCAGACCCTTCGTAATAGGGCTTGTGAGAGTTTAGGGTCTAAGGACCTCCTCATACCAATCCCTGTGACAGCCCTTAAAGTCGTGAGTTCCCCAGCCCCAGGGCCAATCAAGGGTAAGTCGCTTCAATCGCCCTAGTACAAACCAGCTCCCGAAATTCGCAATCAGTTTTTTGGTTTAGAGGTTCAAGAACTAAAGTTTAGAGTGTAGGATTTAGGATTTTGGCTTAGCCATAGCCAATTAACATGGAAAGGATATTACATGTGACTAGGGAGTCTTTTGCAGGTTGAATCAACGCCCATGTTTAGCGTGCAGCTCGACCACCCCAATCAAATTCCACGACCGTAAAAACGTCTGCAGAATCACCATCGACGCCTTCCCACTCACAAAATCAACACCACAGACTGCCCTGCCTCAAAACAACTGCTCTGAGGAATACAAATTAAGATAAGCTCCCCAAAGTTCAGCCCCCAGGCCTTCAATCCCGAAAACCTAGACCTAGACTAGGTAGGGGCATCTAAGGGACCTCTGGGTTATTACTAGGTGATAGCTGGGCTTTTCCCCACCTAGCCCGCGCCTTGCTCCCTTGACCCACAATCAGAAATCCTAAACCACGAAATTCCAAATTAATCCTGAAGTTTAGGTTTAAGGGCTCGAAATCCTGGCCCACAAACAGACCATCGCCAGCCGTGTGAGCCCTACATACTATATACCCTCAACGCTTCAAGCCTAAACCCACACGGTCTAGGTTTAGGCTTTAGGGTCCTACTGTCAACCCTAAGCCCTAAGCCTTAACAGCTTTAACTTAAGCTTTAACCCTAATCAAGCAACGCTCCCATCCTTCAATCCTATACATCCCTTCAGCCCTGTGAAAGTGCTGATATTCTCCTACATACCCCATCTACTTGCTGCCTGTTTGCAAGGAATGGAATGGACCCCCATAGCACCACATGGCCCCTATCAAATCACCAAGTTCCACGTTGCTTTCCCTTCCCCAGGCCCCAAACAACAAATTCCATGTTCTCTTCTTTTTTCTAAGTCCTCAACGCTACACAATAGTTTCCATCGTCTTTTCATTCCTTCATTTCCCTACTGACCAACAGAGCAAGTATAGCACCCAGACCTAAGCTCAATTATCACCCTAATGACTTTTAGAATTTAGAACCCTAAGCCCCAAACTCTAAACCCTAAACTTAGGGGCCTGGGGCTAGGGATACGCACATATATGCGTACACCTATAAGCTGTACCCAAATACCTCTTTATACCCTTAACCCTCAACTGCTCACCTCTTCGTGTCCTTATAAATTTCCCCCAACTCAACCCTGAACCCTAAACTCGAATCTGAGTTCAGAGCAAGGGTCGGTTCCGTAGGCGCATGGCCCCGTGGCAAATTGAGGTTGACAGCCGGGGAGAATGGGTTGGCTCTGTCGGCTGGGTTGGGGGGCTGTAGGGTTTAGGGGTGAGGGTTTGAGGGGAGCATAGGGTTTAGGGATTTAGGGCTTAGCAGGTTAAATGTAATAGTTCTTCACGCAGTTATATAAGGTTGAGGACTCAGGGAGATAGGGTTTTGGAGCTAGGGTTTGGTGTTCAGGCTCTTGGAAGGGAGGACAAGGAATAGGGCCTAGAGGCTTAAAGTGCAGGCTTTTGAAGGTTTCAGGGTGCGGAGGATTCAGGGTTTAGGGCTTGCGGGTTCAGAGGGTAGGGTAAGAGTTGCGGCGTGGGAAGTGGGAACTTCAGATGTTCAAAAAAGGCCACGCAGGAGGACTCCAAATTGTTTGCACAGGCAGTCGTTTAAGGGTTCAAGGTCTAGTGCACGGCGAAAGAGGTTGGAGGGTTAGTTACTGTCCTTGTACAACGAGGGGTACCTGGGGCTCTGTATCAGCTTTGGTATGTTGATTTGACTGTGGGGTTCAAGGGTCCATCACTGCTGGCACGCTTGAACCATCATGGGCACATACTGGAATGTTACGTCAAAGCCCGATCTCTAAACCGTAATTGAAGGCTCATAACTTTTTGTGCAGGTTGTCCTGATAAGCGCATCGTACTTGTATAAGTGGGGCTAGGAGTACCCTGACTTGACTTGAACCTGTAGTTCTCTTGTTTCTCTCCATCTTCCCTGCCTACATAGCGGCCTATGCTGATTCAATACCTTTATTCAAGCAGGGGCCTTGGGGGGGGCGAGGGCGCCGGTGGAATAGCTGCACCGTTTGGCGAGGGATCTCGGATGCTTCACTGTAACCCTAAGCCCTCAGCCCCAAAAGATATGCACCAAAACCATTACCAGCCCCCAAGTTAGCAGGAAAGTCCGAAAAGAGACCTACAGAGGGTTTAGGGCTTGGCCTACATGGGCCCATCTGGGTGTGCATGTTACCGCGAGGTAGGGAGCCCAGAACCCTTCCTCAACAACCCCTAACCCTGAACCCTAAACTTTGCTTGGAGGGTCAAGGGGGCGGAGTAAGCATTCTTATAACTCGCGGTTAGGTGTTTAGGGTTTAGGGTACTTATAACCTCTATAAACCATGTATACCTAAAGAACCACAGCTCGGGAAGCCCACCCACGGGCTCAAGACTTCAAAGTCGCAGTGGTGCAGGTTTGAGAGGTAACAGGTCGCTATCTTTCCTCACGGGTCTCAGGTCACAGTTGTAAACGTAGCAAGCCCTGGCTACTTTGAAAAAGAGGCTGCATGTCTGGGGAGAGGATACAGCCCCCTGGTGTCCACAAACCAACGCAAGCGCTCCTAGCGACCCAGTGAAATTTTCTGTAGAGCCCCCATAATACTCCACATGATCCATGCTCCCGATCCCATTCCTTTCTAACCACCCTGCATCCTGGATCCTGATTCCTGACCTTCAGCCCTCAACCCTAAATCTCGGACCCTGAACCTTACATCCTAATCCCGAAATCCTGACCCAACACCCTATAGATCCTAAACTCTAAAACCCCGCCCTTACTAGGCACATCCCAGTAATAACTATACTATCAAGCACCTCCTAGGAACGGATATTCCCACTGATATATGATGGCACTAGATGTGGGGGCTTACTAGGCCATAAGACCTGCACACTAAGCCCGACATCCTGAACCTTAAGCCCTACGCTAAAGCCTAAACCCCAAAACCTAAATATTGAACCCTGAACCCTGAACCCTAAACCCCAAACCCTAAATTCTAAACCCTGAACCCTAAGCCCCAAACCCTGAATCCTAAATTCCAAGCCCTACACCCTGTAAACACTAATCCCCAAACCCTAAATCCCAAACCGTAAACCCTGAAAACTAACTCCCAAGCCCTCAATCCCAAACCCTACACCAAACAGGACAGGGCCAGACCAGGGCCGTGCTTCGGGTTGCTGGTGATCACACTCTTCAGCAGCGTTCGGGCCTACGGTTTGGGGTTTAGCGTTTAGAAGCTCTGCCACATGGCTGAAGGCTCATGGCTGAGGGTTTAGGATCTAGAGTGTGCAGTTGAGGATTGAGGGTTTAAAATTTAGGGTTGGAAAGGCTCCCGCTTTATGAATACAACCTGAACTCACCCTACACGACTCCGAGTTAAGGGAGAACCTGGGGCTAGAGGGAGTAGTTATGACCTGTTCCAGCTGCTGCATAGGCTTGAGAAACCTTAGCCACTCCCCCCTACAGCTTATAGTCCCCCTTAAGTAGACAGAATATGGGGTACATGGGGATCTTATTATAATAGACCCAAAGTCATATTCTATCTACATAAGGGGGACTATAGGCTCTACATACCCAGAAGGGCAGTGGGACCTAGTAAGTGGGCTAACATTTGGGATGGTAAAACTGGAGTTGTCGTATAGCTTCAAGGGTTTACAAGTATATTTGACCTTCCAAGTAGCCCCATAGCCATCTAAAGGGATAAAGGATATCCCTATGTTCAGCAGAAATCTGCACAGCTTTACATCCACCCTCAAGCCCCAACTGCATTCAGTTGTGAAACCCCTGATTCCTGGGTCCAAAGACCTAAATTCAAACCCTGCATCGTTAGCCCCACTTAAGTGTACATGCTAGAACCTACAGCTAATATCTCAAATCCTACACCTCATATTCTTATCCATCCCTATCTCTGCGGAAATGTGTTCGGGATTTCTAGTGGTTGAACTGAACCAAGTAAGATTCTGTTCTTGATCTCAAACCTGTACCCAGAAGAGGATCAAATCTTTTCCCTAATTTACATCCTACTCCAAACCTTAGAAATCCTTACGCAATCCCATCTTGCATTTTCCATATGATCTCGCTAAACCCTACCCTACCTACACCCCAAACCCTATTACCCGAACTACGATCCCCGACAAGCTGGCCTTCTTAATGTCGCTGATATCAGCATCGGACTGGACCTGCAAGTTATATAGGGGAATGTAGAGGGGAGTATTATAGGGCTTATTAAGGGGGATACTAGGAGTTTAGACTATAGTGAAGATTTTGTGGATTTAGGGTCTAGGGTGGGGTTCGGGAATGAGGGGTGAATTTATGGTTTAGGGTTTAGGCGTTCACGATTTAGAAGTGAAATTAAAGCTTAACGGCTTGGGCTTGGAGCTTTTGGGCTCAGAGTTCAAAGTTTAGGATATGAAAGGTCGAGGGTTCAAGGTTTGGGGCCGGGAGTTTACAATGTTCGGCTTGGGTTTTCCTAGTTAACCCTAAACCCTAAACGCTCTTCCGGCTTAATGGGATTTCCGGGCCAGGCCAGCAGCATCGGCATCAAAGCATACGACAAACGGCTGCTTCTTACCCTCTTGTTAATTTAGGGTTTAGGGTTTAGGGTGCGAATGCAGGAATGGAAAAGAACATGCAAACTACCATAATGGGTAATGTCGGGACCACTGTAAGGATCCATTCCTCCACTCCTAGCTAACCAAAGGCCAGTAAACACATTCTTCACAAAAAAAAACAACCCAACGGCCGACTGTGTGGTAGTTGATCAAAATTCCCCATCTGGCCAGTATGCAAAATAATCTCGAATATGACTTTCCAAGTAGACCTACCGCACCTTTAACCAATTTTCCGAAAGGACCTTTAGATCAACCTCCATGTGGGCCAAAAGGGCCCCCGAAACTCCAAGTTATGAGCTGGACACTTGATCTTTATCAATGAACTTTATGCGGTGCTGCCATTTAGGTATGCTTGAAAGATTGAATTTGGGCTGTAACAGTTACGGGAAGCAGCTGATTTGTGCCAGCTCTTGCAGCATTGGAATCTAGAGGCAGCCCAGCTGGAGCCAGTCCATGCCGCGCAAGTGCCCAACACAAAAGCCCAGACCCAACATCATACTGTAACAGGCAGCTGGGCTTGGGCTTCTAAGGGTGGCCTAATAGTAGAAAGGATCTGGGCTTCAAACCCATTGATTAGGATATGGGGCCAGGAATTAGATGTTAGGATTTTGTGTTCACGTGGTAGCTTCGGGCTGGGGGGGCAAGACGGTTGTGGGGTGCAAGGCCCCGAGATACAAAGAACGTAGCAGCATGAAGTGATCCTAAGCCCTGAACCCAGAACGCAGACCCCTGATTAATGAATCCCCTCCCCTAGTAGGGAAAAACATGGGGATCCTGATATATTACAGCCCTTAAAAAGGGGGTTTGATAATCATGGGTCTACATTAACCTGAAACGCAGCTGAAAAACTTGAGCAACAAGGCCTCACAGTCCAACCCTGAGCCCGAAGCCCAAAACGTTAAACCCTAACACCTGAAACCCAAGCCCTAAACGCCAACCCCTAAATAACTTAAACCCAAAGCTCTAAACCCCAACAAGTCAAGCCTAAACCAAAACCCCCAACCCGAACCCCTAGACTCTAAACCCTGATCCCCTCATGCTCCCAGCCAGCCCTGCAATCTTCCTCCCTGAGACACCTGTTTTCCCACATAACGTCTAGGGTCAGGGTTTTGGGTTCAGAGTTTAGAACTTGGGTCTGAGGTTTAGGTTTTCAGTTTCCCACTCAGAGTTTGGGCCTTTTCGTGTTTAGGGTTTTAGGGTCTAACTCTTGCGGTCTGACTCTAAGCCCTAAGCTCTGAACCCTAGAAACTCTCGGCGCTCTGGATCCCGAGCTTATGGCCTGCAATGCGTTCAAGTCCGTCAGGTAGCCCTTCGGATCCATGACCTGACTTAGGACAACGTCTAAGGGTTCAGGGTTAGAGGGTTTGTAAAATAGGTATATAGCCATGTTTCTAAGACGTTGAGGGTATATCATGAGCATAGAAGGACCCCAGGATTAAGGGCCCCATGCTCTGGGCCCATAGTTCCAACTTCTGACAAAGCAGCTGGATTTAGGGTTTCGGGTTAGGGCTTCGGTTCTATAGGACCTAGGGTTTAGGGTGAAGTGTAGGATTACGTATTTGAGCTACAGTCAATATTCCCTAAGACAAAATTACAGATCTGGGTTCCTGATTGGGGACTATATCAGGGACTACACTAAACTACAAGAGGGATCCCTATGTCCACCACTAAGGGCCCTTGAATAAGGCTCATGTTGACAGTAGCTCGTGTAGGGTTTAGGTTTCAGGGCGTGCACCTTACTTCAAGTGTCAATTGAAGTGGGAAACAGGAAATGTCATGGATTATGCCAGTTCTTACGCTTTCTGGGTCTTTTGCGGCCAGGCAACTCCAACTTTGTCGCAATGTACAAGCCTAACTAGTTATTTATGTTGTGGACGTAGATGTCTTGCGGAGTTCTGGTATAGGGTACCTGCATTACTGAAGATTATATCCCTAAACCCTGACCCCTGAACACTAAACCCTACATGGTGGATTCCATCTTTTTTTCCGTTATCCCTATATAACGCACACACTGAACCCTCAACGCGTAGTAGTTCCCATTTTCTTTTCCATTATCCCAATATGATTATGTGTCGTCTCCTTTTATCTATAGTAAAACTAACATGTTTCATCATTCCTTAGGGTTATACTATAATGAAAATTCGAAATAGAGCGTAAGGAGACAACAGTTAATATAACAGCGCAAAATAACCCAGGGCGTAAGGCTAGGATCCAGCCCTTCGAGGATAAAATTCTAGGAAGCACAGCTCTGAATTGTGTAATTAAGTACGTTTAAGGTTTTGGGGATTTAGGGCTTAGGGTTTAGGCTTGAGGGTTTGCTGCTAACCAAGGGCCAGAAATGGTACCTACGCTGGGCAATTTGGATCTCTATGGTTCTGACAGGTGGCTAATTGGATATCGCTTGTTGCCTAGAGTTCTACTGATGCCATGACCTCGAGTAGACACTGTGCCATGTACGACTTGCTTAGTCCGATTAAGCTTTGCACGGAGTTTATATTAAACGATGAATATGAAAGGATTGTAAGAGATAAATATTGGCAGTCATCCCGGCTTCTACTTTCCACAGAACCTCTTCAGGAACTATGTAAGAGGAAATCTTGCACCGACTTGTATACCTTACACGCTGGGAGTTACAAGTGTTGTGATTATTGGGGCCGTCGTCTGTATAGGCCGAGTCTAATCTGCGCCTGCCGAGTAGCTCAACCAAAATGGGCTGTGGTGCATTCTGTGCGGTTGACCAGCAGATCCACAAACAAAAGCAAGGAGTAGAGGGTGGCTGCCAAAAAAATGGACACTTTGCCGGTGGTTCCATTTACCTAGATTTGAGTGAGTTTGGTAGCTTTACCCAGCTACTAAGATAGTTATCGCACCCGGTATCCTAGGTGAATGGAGTCACACATAGGGCTTGGGTGACCCAACACCTAGGGTTGCTGTGTTGGGTTCCCAGAATAAATCCACCAACTCGCACACTACCCAAATGCGGGCTGTGCTGGGCTGAAGGCTTGGGGTGCCTGTGTGGCTCAGTAGGCCTTCATGGAACAGCGCTGCCTTCTTCCCCCTTAACAAGCTGCCTCCGGGTAACTCAACACTTTCTCATCCCGTAGTCTTGTTTTTGATCTAAGGTTTAGGGACGAGGGCTGAGGATTTAGGCGCAGTCGATATTTCCCATGGAATCCATGGACATGCAGGCCTATTAGGGAGAGAACAAGGACTATGCTACACTACCAAAGGCACCCCTATGTTCACCCTGGATGGTCCTCTGGTAACCCTACTAGGCCCTAGTATTGACAGTACCTACGCCAAACGATGGTTGAATAACCTAAATTTCAGGGTTTCAGGCCAGAAGCAAGAAGAGCACCATAGAGTATATAAAAGCGTACCTGTAACCCCCCCATTACCTACAGTTTGATGGGTTGTACCTACTAGTTTCAAGGGTAATTACTTGTAGAATGTAGGTACTTTTGGGCTACAAATTCTGTGAGGATCGGGCCGTCTGTCCGGTGACGCTATCCATGATCCTGGCTGGCGGCGGGCATATTCCTACAAGTTCTTAGGGGTAAAATCAGTTTGGGACACAGGCTTTGGGTCTTTGCAAACTCAAGGATTTGGGCAAAAAGAACAAACCCTAAACCCATGAAGAATAAGGCAAAGAAGAGGAGTAGAAGCCCGATGAATGGAAAGCCGTGTCCACTCCAAAAGAGGAAGACCTTTCCCAGCAGCTGTTGTAATCCCCTCTCCCTAATATTAGAGCCACCCACCCATCCCATTCTCTGGTGACTCTGGTATATTATAATATGTTGGGAGTATTGAATATTGGGGGGGGGATTAATATTGGGGGAGGGGATTGCGTGGTTTAGGGTTAACGTGTATGAACCTCCTGCCTTGTAATACTCCAGAAGCCCTTCCATGCACCCTCATCACCCTTTCTGTGCAACTCGGAGGGCCATGGGGACTCAGCAAGTGGTTTAATCCCGGGGTTAAGTGGGGTTCCTATCTGGCTTTTCAGGTATATGCCTATACTTGTTAAGTCCCCCTGACCCCCAAGCTTGGGTCCTAAACACTAATCCTTTGTTGGAATGACCATACCTCAGTCTTCACTCTCGTGGATGAGAGCATTTACAAGATGGGCGTCTATTCTTCGTTAGGACATTGTCAGGCCCCAGGACGCAGGTCACGCTCATTTGGCTGCTAGACTGTGACTCTGCTTACGTTCAAATTCCAGATGCGGAATTGCTGTCCGTCCGTTTTCTTACCGGGGGTGAGTAGGCAATAAGAGAATATACATACTTATATAATACAGTTCCTTATAACCCTTATATAATATAGTTCCCAGCAAGTTTTCATGTTATCAATGTCCTCGCAGCTTGAAGTACACTCCGCCTTGGTAGCTGGTACTAAACAGTATGTATATATCTGATTCACTACTTGATCTTCTGGCAGATCTCGTGCAAAGGCTCTTCATCGATGTGCGCATTTCCGCATAATCGTACCTGGTTTGACGCCATTAACGGCATCTTTAGGTTTTGGAAGGTCCTTCACACGGCCCTTTGCCATATCGTTGATCACTCCATAGCTGCCAAGCCAAGGAGCGTATATGCCCCTGAACCCAAATCCTTATAGACAATAATCTGTGTTCCTGTTTCAAATGCGTATAGACCTTCATCAAAGAGAAGGAGGGGATCACCCGGCCAGCGGTACGAAGCTCGGAAGCCTAATCCCTAAACACTAAACCAACCCAATAATTACTACCCCTGAGCCCTGAGCCGGAGATCTACCAAATTAAGGGAATCATATAATTGCCCTAAACCCTAAACACCACTCTTTCCGGCTGCTAGGGCAGGAACGATGCCGGTAGCTGTTGTATGCCTAGCACTGCCACTGGTACTGCTCCAAGGCCCATCTGTCCCCTGTGGCCAGGCTTCGCCCAAAACCATGTGGGCATTTGGTTCTACCCGGTGGGAGGTTATGGCCACCACCACTGTCACGGAGTGGTAGAAGGCCCTGAGGGCAGCGGCGCAACCTTTGATGCGGTGGCCGCATTTATCACAAATTTTGATATCCCTGGCGATTGCGCCGCCATGTGGCGGTGGCAGGCACGGCCCCGGCACAGGCGCCACGCCTCGACCCTTAGAACCCAACTCCCAATCGCATGTACCCCTAAAGGCCTTAACCCCAAATCCCCACAACCAAAATTGCGAAACTCTAAGTCATAAAGCCTATAAGCCCTGAATTTCTCTACCTTGAACCCCAATCTCTGAACCCCGATACCCTACATCCTTGAACCTCATCCCTAAGCCCTAAACCAAGGCCCTAAACCTTTGAAACCTAAACCTAAACCCAGAATCTCTAAGTCCTAAAACGCAATCCCAGAAGCCTGCAGCCCAAAACCCTCAGACCCGTAGTCCCTAAACCCGAAATTCCCTGGAACCCTGCTCAACAAATGTTGTTTCAGCTGGTTCCCAGGGAAAGAACTATCAAGACATGGCAATTACGTTCACGCAGCTTCCAGAAACTTTCATCCCTCAACGCTAAATCCCTCCGTATACCCTGAACCCCTTGATCCCCTGACCCAAATCGCTGAATCCCTATACCATAGACCCCTTGAACCGGTAATCCCTAAACCCTAGACCCCTAGACCCTAACCCCCATATCTCAAAACTATAGAACCTAAAGCCCTGAAACCCCAAATCCCAAAATCCCTTAACAAGAAAACCACTAAACCCCCAAAACCCAATCCCTAAACCCTAGAATCCTATAACCCCTAGCCCCCCCAAATTCCTCAACCCTAAACCCTAGAATCTAAACCCCCGAACTCTAAGCCCTAAACCCAACACTCCTAAACCCTAAACCCAAATCCTTTAAGTCAGCATCTTATGGCCTATCCAGCTTCACGGCAAGCACCGTACCACGAGCCTGGCTAGCTTTTCAGGCTTCTGGGCGTTAGGGTTTATGGGGAGGATGTAGGGGGGGAGAAGGTTTGGTGTTCAGGGTTTCAGGGTGGTAGGGGGGGTTGAGGGCTTTAGGGTTTGGGGTTTGTATATAAGTTCCTTTAGAGGAGGTTATATAGGAGATATATGCCTTTCGGTTTAGGGTTTAGCGTTGTAGGGTTGCAGGGATTAAGGTTTAAGGGTTTGAGGGCTTAGAGTTCCGGGTTTAGGGTTCCAGGATCTGAATTAGGATTTTAGATCTCAGCGTTTTAGGGATTCAGGGCTTAGGCTTAGGGTTTAAGGATTTAGGGTTCGAGTGTTTTCTAGATATTTCAATCAAGGGTTTGGGGCTTCAGGCTAAAGGGTTTTGGACTTTAGGATTGTAGGGTTGCAGGGATTAGGGTTTAGGAATTCAGGGTTTTAGGGTTGAGTTCAGGGTTGAGGGCTTTGGGGTTTTAGGGGTTTAGGGCTTAGGGTTTTAGAAATTTAGGGTTTCAGGGCTTCAGGGTTATGATTTTAGGATCTAGGGCTTTACGTTTTAGTTGTTTTTGGGTTTCAGGGTTAAGGCGTGTAGGGCTTCAACGTTTAGGGTTTTAGGGTGTGAGGTTTTAGGGTTTAGGGCTTAGTAATCAAAGAGTACAGTAGGGTTCAGGGCTTAGGGATGAGGTTCAACTTCATAGGGCGTACAGGTATATGTAGAACTGTCAGGGGCAGGGATAGAATAAGCGCTGCCGCGTTTTGACAAAGGAGACCTGTGTCCCCGCCTAGTATTTCCTTCATGACCTGAACAATGAGACTGGCCCTACTTGGAGGGTCATGGGGACTCAGTAGCTGGGTTAATGATGGGGATAGCTGGGGTTATCATATGGCTTATAAAGGTAATAAAAAGCATACTTACTAAATCCCCCTGACACCCCCAAGTAGACCCTAAAGTGCGGGTCCTAGGTCGGATAGCACATGGGCATGGGGCTTTCATAGGAGAACGGATTTGGCGTATGCTTTAGCGCTCAGGATTCAGTGTTTAGCAGGCTTCCAATGTAGCCCCTGTCTACTCCACGATGATGGAATATTTCCATGATCCGCTTCATTCCTCTGTTTCCAACTAACAATCAGTAAGCTCATGGATGAGGGATGGGTGGGGGCTTAGGGTACAAGCTTGCAGGCCTACGGTCCTAGGTAGGCATATTACGAAACATGCACGTTTCATTATGTGTACTTTACAGGAGATTACAGGATATTACCTGGCTGCAACTTAGGTGTTCCCTCTGAGTGTAGGGGATAAGAATGTCTCCCTTGTAGCCCCCAAATTACACCATGGTTTGGTCCCAGTTGCAAAACAGCCTAGACCCAAAGCCCAAAAGCTGCACCCTAAACCATATAGTTCGAAACTGTTTCCCTGCCGATGCTAGTTTAGGAGTACATTTGCGTGTGCTCAAGCGGGAGTGGGGGAGGGAATGCAGGTGCTAGGATCCCTAGACCCATAAAGATTGGTCTTTAATATTTCCTTAGGGTTATACTACAATGAAAATGGAAAACATTTTTCAAGAGAGGACAGTAGTAGGGGGTTTATATAGGGGTGTTTTTAGGGATTCAATCCCTTTCTCCCCGTTAGAACTGGCAAATAAAGCGCGCACCCCACTCAACTCGCCCGTGCTTAGTTGGGAACCGGGCATGGATCCCGTGAGCAATCCTTACATATTCCTCTCCAGAAATCCCTGCAAGCCCCCAGGGAGCCCAATACCCTTCAATTGAGGAATATAACTTAAATCATATTCAGGAGAACCCTAGTACCGTTTAGGGTATATTTCTTCATTAAGGGGTATTGGGCTGCCAAGCCCTAAACCCTAAACCCTAAACCCCAAGCCTCCTTAATCACGGGGTATTGGGCTCTCTGGGCCTTCCCCATTCCCAACTAACCCTAAACCCTATACCCTATAGTATGTTTAGGGCTGGGCTTAGGGACTTGCCATGCTGTTGTGCACTGTACACCTTTTTGCTGAATTCATCGTCCTGTGCGTTTGGGTTTAGGGTTTGTAGTTGATAGTTCGTGTGGGAACGGGACATGCAGCGATCCACATACTGAAAGAAATCAACTTGGATGCCCCCATACTCATGGGATTCTGCAACACCAGCAGTGCGTGACCGGAACCCTCATTCCACAATCCAGGATTTACAATCTCAAGCCACGTCCCGAAGCCAAAAATTCCAAGCATTGAACACCAAACCCTTAACCCCATATGCTGAACCCTAAATCCTTAAATTCTAAGCCTGAACTAAATCGTTTCAGGGCGAAGAGAAAGCCTCGCCCAACTCGTTCAAGCTGCCCCCGACGCTGTGCGGCGTCATAGGCCTGAAGCAAAACCATAGGGTTAAAGGATCCACAGTTGGCACTCTTCAGGATTTAGGGTCAACGGCTTGGGACTTGAAGCGTGGGATTTCGGATGTACGTTGAGGTTTAATATCTGGCAGGGCTTCGGGCTTGCGACAGAGGGTGAAGGATCTTTGCTGCAGCGTTTAGGATGTTGGGACGTAGGGCTTGGGGTTGTGGTGTATGGTCTGTCCACGGCGGCTTTAAGTGGCCACAAAATGCATGAGGCTCAATGCCCACAAAAGACTGGAAATACTTGGAGAGTCATGGGGTAGTAAGTAGGTTGACTATGGGGACGACTGGCATTATTTCACAGCTGGCGAAGGGTAAACTTACTAAGTCCCTCAGAGGCTCCCGAGTAGCCCTTCTTCAGCACAAGACTGCGCAACCTTGTGCTCAAACGCTATGGCTCAAGCTGACTGCTTGGGAGTGTCCGTCCGGGAGCCATGTTGCATGAGTCTGCAAGCATGACCTACCATATAATTCTTTAGGGTTTAGGGTCATATAACCAGCTTAGTTGATAATGGGTGAGGGGGATCCTCACAAGGATGACTCCATTCTTCGTTTCTCAACGGGGCATGATGACGCTCAACAACTGTATATGCAACAAAAGATACCGGTCATAAGAGAAATAGGTTGGAGAACACGGGGGTTTGCATGAATGGGGAGGCCTAAAATCAGCCCAGATATACTGTAATCATAATCACAGAGGCTCCCAGACCAGGGCCCCTAGCTTTTTGAAATCTTCATACTATGTCCTGTCGCCCACATAGACTGTACGTCTTGCACCCTGAGCCAAGACCCCTTGCGCTAAGCTCCTTGCGTATGGGGCGTGCCGTATCCAGGCGTTCGCATGCCTGCAAGGGACCGGATATTAGTTTACCTGACATACTTGTGACGAATGTTGCAGTGTACCGACTGCTACTCGCAACCAGGCTTCCATTAGCTTAAGCCATAGCCGGAGAAAGAATGCACAAAACACTAGGCGAGGGACAACAAGATGTTGGTCTCACTTTTTGGGAGAAGGATTATAGCACGGTGTGGTCTATACAGCCCCATGGACACCCGCAGATCCACGGAGTGTGTAAGCACTGCAGGGTGCACGTGCCTAACAATACCCTCCCTGAATAATGACAAGCCTCCCCACCCCCTAATCATAAATACTCTCGGTGTAATATCTTTATCTTTGCACAATGCCGATAGCATAAGAATCCGGGCACATGTGGGAATAAAAAGAAACATGAGAAACTCCCATATACTAGGAGGACCCCGCACCCTGCTAAAGTGGTTCGGAGTATTTACATTAGGGGGGGCCTTTAATATCACAGGGAAAGGATTATTCATTATAGTCACTATTGCAGAAAGGGGGGTCCACCTAACCCATATCATTCTGCTTTGATCACATGACTGCGTGGATCCGTCGGCATCCCAGATGTGTTCTAGCCTTGATGAGAGTACTTCAACGGCATTGAGGGTAGAGCATGGTTCGAAAATCGAACGTATGATCGAACAACCTCTTAACTTCTGCCGAAATAAAACTGTTTGTGTTGCCGCAATTTTGCGCTATTAGACTGTATGCGCTCATAGCAGCTCGCCAGCTGGTCAAA